>JAPMOQ010055495.1:792335-861220 GCA_026543055.1 Argiope trifasciata | reverse complement strand
TTTTCCATAAATCATTTAAGAGCCTAAAAAGTGAATGATCTATGGAACAAACTGATTGCCAAAAAGGCCATGATAATTTATTAATATAATTTCTCCGATGTTTTATTTTGTATAAAAATATCTGTGGAATGCTTTAAGAATGTATTGAAAATATGCTTCTCATTTCGTTTTAGGATACTTCAGAGACACCGTTGGATCTTACGCCTGGCTGTATCACACGATAGCTATGGTGTCGGTGGCCTGTGGGGCTCTTTCAGCCCTAATCCCTGTGCTTGCCAGGATGAGAGATGAAAAAGAAAAAAAGAAGAGAAAAAGTTGAAAATGTTACGAATCATTCAGGAAAGCAAATGTCATAGTTCATAAACATTACTTAAAATTAAAAATGCTCTAAATGTTGTACTGAATGAATTTAATGCTATACGTCGAATGGTTTTAGCGTAGAACTGAAAGAATATAATACAATTAACACGTACAAAGATTTCGAAAATGAACGAAACTTGAAACTCAGTTATTTTTTAAATATGACTAGTTATGTTCACCAAAATGAGAAAGTTTCGTAGGCTCACAGTGCGAGAAGTGAATTTTTATGAAACTCTAATAATAATAAATAAGGCAACTATAAATAAAATAGTAATGAGAATTTTCAAAGAAAATTAAAATATAGTATGAATGGGATCACAATTTTAAATTCTAGCGTTCCTATCTGCCTGAATCCTTTACATATGCTGATTTGATTTTCAAAATCTTGATTAAAAATTTTCTACTTATTTCTTTCTTCCTTTCTTCTAGTGCTTTGATAAAAGATACATTTTTTAAAAACATTATCATAATTATAATTTTTCTTAACTCTTGAAATTTAGGACATTAAAAGTTTATTAGTCAGTATTAATAGGCATTAACACACATTGGTTTTAGAAAAATATAGGCTTTATTTCTCTTAATATTTATTAAAACATTTGAGAATTTATTATTACGTAACTGTTAATATCATTAGAAGTTTTATAACAATTATACAACAAAGGTGTGCAACTTTTATAAAATATTCTTTTATTGTGATTTTGTTTGATTTATTCATGTTTTTAATATCAGTAAATTAATTTACCGTTTTCTGTAACAATAGGGAAGCACTAAAAAGCATGGCATAGTAAAACTGAGTCAGTACAAAATTATATACTCTGTCCTTTGTTCCTATTTCCAAGAAATAAGAATGAAGAAAAAATTGCTGTTATGTGTCGATTTGAAAAAAAATATTCGTTGCAATCTGTTTTAGCTGCTATTTGAAAACAAATATTCGCTGCAATCTGTGTTAGCTGCTGGAGTTTACTTCTATGAAACACAAATCTAAAAAAATTACTCCTGATACTCTCTCCCCATACTGAATCCTGATCAGGCTTCTTTCTTAGATGTTTCCGACCATTTTGATCAACAGAATATGTCACTTTTCTTTTTTCTTCTAATAAATTAGAATTATTTACTTCTAAATTAATAAATTATATATTTAGAACGATAGTTTCTTGATCTTTTCATTGATGCATTTTTTTCGACTGTCATTAGAAAAGATATTACGTGCAAATACATGAGAAAAATTATACTGGTAGATATCCTGATACACCAACACTACTCTTCATACATTTATACTTGCACCTTTACTGTTCATTTCAATTTCATTGATAAATATTAGAAACTAAAATCTCTGTTGAACAATACGAAGAATTTTTTAGCACTATTTTCGGTTAAAATGCTGAAAAAAATATATGAAGTTTAAAAAATTAGTTAAAAATATATGGAGAAGTGCCTAAATAGGAACGCTATAAGGCCAGCTTTTCAGAAAACCTTGAAAACTATTTCGTTAATTGATTGTAAAATTATCATATTGGCATCTGTTAAGATTGCTTGTAAAATATTCTGTATAAAGAAACAATGAATAAAGATGTGTTACTTTCTGCACTTGATTAAAGACACGAAAGGAATGGAACGCCATCGCCTCGAGTTACAAAATGTAGAAATTGGACTTTTATCGCTAATTCACCTTTACGCAAAAAAAAAAAAAAAAAAAAAAAAAGAAAGAAGAGAAAATGAATCTTATTTCAAGTAATCCAAATTCCATTTTAGTAAAAATATTTCCCAAATTGTAATTAGAGCAGGATATATATCTTTCTTCTAGCCTTGTACAATAAAATGATGAATAAATTTTTATTTCACAAAATTCATTTTAAATTTGTAACAATTAATGCACCATACAAAAAAGAATTGATTAATATTTTCGGAAATAATATATGTTTCAACTTCAACATTTGATGTTTTATCCTGAAATAAAAATTGCGTGATTCTCCGTTGTAAAATTGTTTTTTTTTCTATATTATTATAGATATTATATTATTTACTAGACGCCTTTAGCTACCAGCAGGTTCGCCAAGAGTAATGGGGTCTAAGATTTTCAATTAAATACTTATGTGCCTTGCTCTCTTTATAATTTCTGTGCCAGATATACTTAAACTTCGAAAGTCACGTAACACTGATTTACTAAATTAATGATATAGATGTTGCAAACGATCATAGAAACCTTTGTATTGTATTTCTTTTTTAGAAAAGATAACATTTAATATTTATTTAATTTCATCCAATCACGTGGTGAATGTTGCATTTTTTTTTCGATTTAATTTGCAGTCATAGTTAATTTATTTTTTAATTTGAACTTCTGTCAGTATGATTTCAACAGTATAATAAAAGCTATTTTTTTCCCTTTGCTCGTTCATTATTTATTTTAGAAAATGTCACATATTATATTTCTTTTATTTTATCCAGTCACGTGCTAAAAGTTGCATTTCTTTAGATTTAATTTGTAATGATAATTGTTTTTTTTTAGTTTGAACTTCCATCAATAGGATGGCAACATGCTGATAAAACCTAATTTTTCCCCCTTGACGTGCTCGTGCAGATTAAATTTTATTGTTTTGTCCGAAATATATTGTTGTAAAACATGGTTAAAATATTTCTTTAAAAATTCGTTAAAAATAGAAGCTTAAGTTATACATTAAAACAAAGATGCCATTAGAAAGCTAATTTTTTAATCTTTAAATTGATGTAAAAATCATGTTTGTGCGATAATATTTTCGGAAGTTATAGCGGAAAATCGTCGAAATTTCACTTAAATTTTAATTAATTCAAATTCTAATTAAAAATTCGAAAAAAGGGCTCCCAGGTGCACATTCCCAACCTCCAAGGTATACATGTACCAAATTTGGTAGCTGTAAGTTCAACGGTCTGGTCTGTAGAGCGCCAACACACACACACACATTGAGCTTTATTATAAGTATAGATTATAGCTATAATTGTATGAGTTCTATTCATATTATGATAGTATTTAAACTTGATAGTCGACAATTTAAATTCACATAGCTTATAATAATTTTGGTTCCAGGACAATAATTTTGGCAAATGCACGTTACAAGTTTTTAGTTGAGATGAAAGCTGTAATAATAATTACTTAAAAAACCTAAGCGGATTTTAGAATTGTAAATAATCTATTTTTTGCCATAAATATTATATAGTTTTGTTTTCTCCTCCATAGTGATAATTTTTTACAAAAGGTTTTACGCAGATTTAAAAAGAAGAGCTCAAAAAAAAAAAAAAAAAAAAAAAAAAGAACACTTATGTAGTGTTAGCAACATTTGTTTCACAAAACAAGAATTCGAAATCCGCGCTCTTCAGAGCACACTTACACTCTTTCAAAATTAGGTTCCTCTCAAGTAACCTTGGTGTCGACCATCGCTACTTGTCACAGACAGTTTATATAAACTTTTAAAATAAAAGATAAGCAAAATGTTGCCGGAATCATAGCGTTATGTTTATTCTCATTCCATGAGTATGCCAAAACGATACGGTTGCAAAGTGAGTATCAAATTTTTTTGCGATGTTGTTGTAAGATAATTTTGTTTTCAATTTTCAATTTTGTTTTATTATTCATTACTTCCAAGTAATTTATTCAAAATTACTTAAATAATGTTACTAAAAACCCCATGCTCTAGAACCGAATGCTCTAGAACTTAATGATTACGTAGCTTTAATTTACATATTTTATTCTTTTAATATTATTTTGAAATATTTTTTTTGAGGTACTGAATTTTTTAAAATTATTATATGTTTGAAAATAAAAAGTCTATGTTTTGATAAATAATTTATAAATTTCTTTATATATAATTATTATATATATATTTATCATATATTTATTATAATTATTATCCATGTATCAGATTTTATCCTTCCAGGAAATGCATTGTTGAATTATCTTGTTCAAAAACAGACAGACAAAATTCTAAAAATTTTTTTCTCTGATAATGGGACCTTTAAACCTTAAAATGTTGTCAAGATATCGAATTTGAATTTTTTGATGATTACAATACTATTTCTTTGTATGGGAGACTAAAAAGAATAGATTTCGTACAATGATTTAACATAAATATGCCCTATGAATTTTTCAAAATTGAACTATTACTAACTATGTGAAACTGATTGTAATTGAGAAATCTCTTAGATTTCCACATTTTGACCTTTTCGTATAAAAAACAACGAATGAAAAAACATATATACTATATTTTATTATTCTAATAGATCTAGTCGTGGAGTCATCAAAAATAATAATTCTTTTGCCTGTTGAAAACTTTAATGCTTTCTGGCCTAAGCTTCAGATACCATTATCCGATAATACAATTTTTTTTCTTAGGGTCATTTTGATAATCAATTCATATTACAGCTAGTTTCTTTACTACTACTTTTTTAAAATTTCGATTATTGTCATAATTTTTTTTTTTCTGAAATAAATGCATTTAGCATTTTTCTCGGATGGGTTGGCAATGTGAGTGTTAAGTAAAGAAGGAATTATTGCTCTGAGGATCCTTTTTATTACTAATGAACGTAAATGCATGAGAACGTATGTTTTAGTAATTTTCATAGCAGACAGCTTAACCTATTGATACCAAATTCATACAAATAAATTATAGAAGGAGAAAATGTGCATCTTGGAGAATGTCTTTTGCAACTTTTAAACAGAATTTTAATTATTTATAAGGTATACAATATATCATACAAAATATTATCACAAAAATGCATTTTTGCCCTGTCTTAAATTTCAAATAAATAAATACTGTATATAGTATTTAAAGATGCGAATTCAGTTGCCGTTTGATTGTTTCCTTTAACTTTAGTTTATTTATTTCACTATTTCAAAAAAAAAAACAACACTTAGTAATAATTTTCTGTTTCATCGCAGTTTTAAATACAAATTGCTTAAATAATTAAATTTCGATTATAAACTTTTTTATTCCTTTTTAATTAATTTAAAAGCGTTCTGCCTCCTTGTAAAATTATATATTTTCCTTAAGTATTACGAATATATGTTTTAAATGGCTGGATTTTATAATAAAAAAATTGTAACATTTAGCTTTTTTCTGCAAAATATATTGACATTTAGAAATTATCTATAGTGGTTTCTTATGACGCTTGCCATCGCAAGACAGCGATTTAAACCGATAAGGAGCCTTTCTTGTTTTAGTAGCTCCAACTAAAGACAAGGGTACGACTTTGCCACTCACGCAGCACTCATTTGCTTAAACAACCCCTTTTCACAGGGGATCAAATTCGTATATCTCACAGATAGAACAGGGAAAGAATAACCATGCCCAAATCGAACCCCTAGCGCCCAGATCATGGGAAAGATGCGTTACTCCTATGCCAAAACGCCGCGGAAACTGCCTTGAATAATTAAAAAAAGTAACATAGCTTATAAACGTAAAAGTAAATTACAACGGCTACACTTCTGTAAATTAGAATAATTTGTTTTTAATCTGCACATTATTTTTCCAGAACGGCATTAAATTATGGACAAGACTTTTATGAAATGCATTTTAAAGAAATATGAGTTAGTTAACTGGATAAAGTGCTAAATCGTCTTATACATTTTTAAATTTTTCATAGAGATGAAGAAATGTTCTGCTTTCTTTTATTTTGTGTGTTTAAATATAAGAACCTGGCCAAAAAATATCTATATCTATACTTATAATAAAGATCAATGTGTGTGTGTGTTGGCGCTCTACAGGCCAGACCGTTGGACCTACAGCTACCAAATTTGGTACATGTATACCTTGGAGATCGGGAATGTGCACCTCGGAGCCCTTTTTTCGAATTTTTAATTAGAATTTGAATTAATTAAAATTTAAGCGAAATTTCGACGTTTTTCCGTTATAACTTCCGAAAATATTATCGCACAAACATGATTTTTACATCAATTTACAGATTAAAAAATTAGCTTTCTAATGGTATCAGTGTTTTAATGTTTACCTTAAACCTCTATTTTTAACGGATTTTTAAAGAAATATTTTAATTATGTTTTTTTGATCACGTGACCGGATAAAAGAAAAGAAAACAATGACGGAAGTTCAAATAATAATAAAAAAAAACTATCATCGTAAATCAAGTCTAAAGAAATGATACTTTCAGCACGTGACTGGATAAAATAACATAAATATAAAATGTGATATTTTCTAAAAAAATAAATGCAAAGCAAAGGATTCTATAATCGTTTGCAATTCTAAATAGTTAATTCAACAAATCTTCTTTATTTACGGTAAACCTGATTGAATTTAGACAGGATATACATTTAAATACCGCAGCAATGGCATATTTCTATAATCGTTTGCAATATCTGTAGCATTAATTCAATATTTTTTTTCCATTAAAAAATGTGATAGTTTCTAAAAAAAAATGCTAAGCCAAGGTTTTTATAATCGTTTGCAACATCTAAATCATTTATTCAATATTTTTTTTTTCTTTTTCGCTTTCTTTGAAAAAACATATTTAATATTTTGGCAACATCACGGAAAAAAACATTAATTTCAGGCCAATCAATGCCCGGAATTACTTCAAGGCTAATGAATATGTGACTTAATTTAAAATTTTAGAACGCATTACTCATGGCGAACCAGCTGGTCGCCAAAGGCGGCTAGTATTAAAATATATACATATTTTTACTATCCAAGCATATATTAAACTTTATTTAAAATTTAAGTAAGGAATTAATGACTGTAATACTTCATGTAAACATTGATAATTAATTTATAAACATGATTAGAAAATACAAGGGGCCATAAAATAACTTTCCCTATTTAGTGGTATCTACAGTTAAAAAGAATGAAAGAAATGAATTCACATTTCTTATACAGATTGTAGAAGGCATGGAAAGATAAATTGCACAGACAAATAATAATAACAAAAATTTTCGTTAGGAGAAATACTGGTGCTGTGGGAATACAATTTTGAAATAATTCCTGAAACTCACAGAAAATAAACTTTTATTCATCAACATTAAGGTGCCCTAGAAGCTATGCAACATTTTCAATATTCAGACCTTTCCTGTGCATAATATATTGCGTACGTCATACTACTGCGTGTTAACTGCCAATTTATTTGTTCATAACAGCCCGTCTTATTTTCTGTTTCAAGACATGCAGTTTTTTTTAAGAGCAGCCATGGTATTACACTGTCTAGAGTAGAACAGTTTTGCCAGTAAAGCATTCATGAACAAGTCAATCATGAACAACAGTCAAGAACACAATATTTAAGAAAGAATTGCTAACAGGTTACTTCCTCTTCCCTTTTTACAAGAAATGCATGGCACTGATGTTTTACAGCAGCCCTTCATTTCCACGCCGATTCACTATGAGAGTGGATCAGTCCATTTCTTTAGCAGGTAACATACGCAGTAGGTCCCGATCACAGCAAACTGAAGCACACGGCGCATGTTCTGGAATCCGGAAAATTAAAAATCCTCTATAATTAATTATTTAATGAATGAATTTTCGGAAAAATTACTCCAACATCAATTGTCATCCACTACCCGTTTAAAAAAATGCATTTGAACATGAATAGGCGAATAAAAAGGTTTTTTACTAACGACTGAAAATTTGAACAAGTTATATACCACTAGTTGCTAGCTAATAGAAGGAAATGAAAGATAATCGCTAGTTATTAAATTTTTTGGCATGACCATTAGTACAAATGTATAAAAATTACCTAACAAAAATAAACTTAAGATAATCAGCTTTTAAAAAGTTTGTTTTAAAATGGAATTTTATCTAATTAAATATATCCTTTTTTTCATTCCCCATTTTTATTAGAAAAAAATTTTACCATATAATCATATATACCATATGGTCAAAAAGGTTTAATAATGAGAGTAAACTCGTTAGATGGCTCCATAGTTTTTTCTTATCTTACCCGTTGAAGGAATAGACTGATCCACTCTCTTAAGGAGTCAGCGTCGAATGACTTAGCACTAGGAATTTTACATAATCCATCTCGATATGCAAAGTTCCTCTCCAATATTACATGATAACAGGGCCAATATTTTTCCTATCGGTAACTTTAAGTTCTATTTTTTCTGCTGAATTCATCTTCCCATGCATTCCACAGTTTTCATATGAAACGTGGTTTTATCCCGATACTTCGTTTAACTGTAAATGCCGACAAACAGGGAAAGTTATTTTATGGCCATTCATTATTAGACATAGTTATAGTAGTAGAAAATATATTGCCGATATGATTTCCAACAATGTTTCAGGATTAGTTAGAAACTTTTTTCTAATATTTGTCAGATAAAAAATGCCATGACCCGAAAGGTTTTTAAAAATTCTCCATATCTTCAAAGCATTTTACCAGATAGTATAAGTCAAAAAGGCGTTCTGAGTAAACGAAATTTATCTTTTTACGAGTAACTTCTTAAAAATTTTTTTATTTATAAATTAAGAAATTTTAATCTAGACTTTCCTTTTTAAGCCTCAATGTGGAACGTGAAGAAAAGAGTTTCAAAGTAGAGCATCTGAATTCCATATTTCTACTACAGTTTGATATAGTGAAAAACAATATTCCTAATCGATACTGCAATTCGATAAACGAAAAAAAATAATAATAATCTTTCTGTCTTTTCTTTGCCATTAAGTGACTTGGGAACCAAAAATAGATCTCAGAATGCTATGATTTTTTCCTAGCTTTTATTGTTTTTAGTATAAACATTAGTCTTCTCGTACACAAGAGAGATGGAGGGAGAGTTTTAATTGTCTAAAAATTGGAGATAGCTAGGATCGAACACGCGATTTTAGGATTTGTCGCCAGATAACATGATCACAAGACTAAAAGTGATCACTCAATCTTGAGGATGTTATCTGGCTTATAAAGCTTCTTCAACTACATTACTCCCCCTCCAGGTGAGAGGTGAGGCGAACGATATTCTGTTGCTGTTGAATTTTCAATGCATCTTACCCATTTTTTTTTTGTTTGCTTTGGCTGATTATTTATCAGCTTCATTATTTATATATTTTATTGGCTGATTATTTATCGACATTTTTTTATCAATTGATTATTTATAGCCTTTATTTATTTATTTATTGGATGATTATTTATAGTAATTTTTTATTTGTTGCCTTTTTATTATTTATTTATTATTCGAATAGAGGTTGCCACGACAGCTGCATGAAAGTTGCGTATTTTTTTATTTTCTTCGTTCTAGGTCACCAATGTAGCGATTGGAAATAGATAGGATCAAATTCATAATCTTATATTTCGTAGCCAAATAACATGACCACAAGCCTAAAAGCGATCCCCCAATTTTGAGGATCTTATCTGGCTTATAAAGCTTCCACTACCTACATATTATTATTCATTCTTTTAAAAATAAGTAACGATATCTTAGAGAAATTGTTTGATACTCAGTTAAGAATTACACTTTAATTATAGCATTTTGTATTATACTAGCCGCCTTTGGTGACCAGATGGTTCGCCATGAGTAATGCGTTCTAAAATTTTCAATTAAATCGCATATTCATTAGCCTTGAAGTAATTCCGGGCATTGATTGGCCTGAAATTAATATTTTCTTTAAGATGATTTCTTTAAGATCACGTATTCCTAATAATATTCTTTAATTTTATGAATCAGTCAGTTTTAACTATCGATTATGCTTCCAAAATATTAAAAATGTTTTTTTCGGTGATGTTGCCAAAATATTAAATATGCTTTTTTAAAGAAAAAAGGAAAACGGAAAAAAATTATTGAATTAATGATACAGATATTGCAAACGATTACAGAAATATGCCATTAAATCGGGATTTCAATGCATATCCTGTCTACATTCAATCAGGTTTACCGTAAATAAAGCAGATTTGTTGAATAAATGATTTAGATATTGCAAACGATTATAGAAACCTTTGCTTTGCATTTATTTTTTTTAGAAAGTATCGCACATTATATTTCTTTTATTTTATACAGTCACGTGCTAAAAGTTGCATTTCTTTAGATTTAATTTGCGATGATAGTTTTTTTTTTAAATTTGAACTTCCATCATTGTTTTCTTTTATTTTATCTAGTTACGGGCTAAAAAGAAATATGGTTAAAATATAAGTTTAAAAATTCGTTAAAAATAGAAGCTTAAGTTATACATTAAAACGCTGATACCATTAGAAAGCTAATTTTTTAATCTTTAAATTGATGTAAAAATCATGTTTGTGCAATAATATTTTCGGAACTTATAGCGGAAAAACATCGAAATTTCGCTTAAATTTTAATTAATTCAAATTCTTATTAAAAATTCGAAAAACAGGGCTCCGAGGTGCGCATTCCTGGCCTTTAAGGTACCAGCGGGTGACCGAGCTCCGCTCGGAGAAAACAGGCATCGAAGCTAACTCGAAGATTTAAATTTTCAATTGTGATTTATCAAAACAATACATGCCATAAGAAAATTTGTGAAACCATTGGTGAAAAGATAACCGGTTAAACCTCGGCTTTTCATCGTCCACCAGCGATGTCATGTCTTGATGTTCCATTGGAAATCCCCATCTGCACTGGTCTCTTCCATGTTTGCTGACCATGCACGGAGCGTTTGGGTTCATATCACCACACGGGTTATGGATCATCCATTTCGAGATCAGTTCCGGATCATCTTCTGGAAACTTTATTAGTTCGCCATATTGGCTATAGATGACAGCACGTTACCGCTTGAAACCCATTAGCCATTATGGCGAACTAATAAAGTTTGAAAATATCCTATCTGTAACTCCGAACTGCTCGACCGTAGCGCTTCAAAACCGGCGCCAATCGATTCCTCGTGGCCAAAAACCCCAGACCCCCAAGTTTACCGGAGTTTATTAATTCTGGGGCGATTTTCGACTTGGCAACCATTCCTCGTATTATAGTATAAGATATATGTACCAAATTTGGTAGCTGTAGGTTCAACGGTCCGGTCTGTAGAGTGCCAACACACACACACATATTGAGCTTTATTATAAGTATAGATGAATGATTTCTTATACTGGAGAATTGTTTAAAAAATTTTCTTCTGTTTTTGAATTTTAATTAGCAAAGGAATTTTTTTCCCTTTCAGTTTTTAAAATTTCGGAACCAGGATGACTCGTGCGATCATCAAATTCGACAGCAAGATCAGCTGGGTTGTCGCCGTGGCTTGCTCGTGCATGAATTTGCTGATTATGTTACCACTGAAAGTCAGTGGTCTGTTATTTGTAGAAATTCTGGATCGGTACCACGTCGGCAGAAATCTAGCAGGCTATCCAGCCTTTACTATTAGTCTAATGCGATGCTCAGGTGGTATGTTTCGGATTTTGAAAATTAATTCCTATAAGTAAGTTGCAGTGTCATTTGAATTTGCCTGCTTTTCAACACTTGTCAGCTCCTTAAGTAAATTTATTTTTTATTTGTTGTAAGAAGTCTTATTTTTTTAAAAATCGAATTCAAAATAATCTGTTTGGTTGAAAAATTAATGGCTATAATTGAATTTGTTTATAAAAAAATTTGTCTTTATTTACGTTTAAGCTTGCACTAAATTTGTAATCCTGTATAAAAGTTGCAAACCTTATCAATAGAACATTATGAAAAAGATCTAGGGAAACTTTATAAAATATACATATATATAGAGAGAGAGAGACTTATTCAGTTTTTTACTGCACTTGACATATTCAAAAACAACTCAATAAACAGCAAATTTTGTAATTTAGTATTATAAACAAAAAGCATCAGGAATTCTTAATGTATTGTTTATAAACTTTTGATAAATGTTTTTCTGATGGATGAATATTTCACAATCTACAGTATTTTATTTCGTATTATCTTCTGTAAATAGATGCATTTTTAATAATAAAGTATGCTCCTGAGTATCTGGCCTAATGTGAAGCCGGGTAACAAAAAAAGCCGGATTGGTTGGAATCCTACTCCTTTCTTTGCCCACCAAAATCAGAAATTTTTTTATACAAAACTCAAAGTTATAATTCATATTTTCTCAATTCTTATCGAGTACTAAGCCCTTCGTTTATCTCAAGTCAAGTAGGATGTGGACCCAGAAGCGGCCCAGCGAATCACAGAAACAGTTGCAGTAAACTTGTCCATTAAAATAGAAGGTTATGTGCTGATAGTTTATATATGTTTTTGTACTGTACTGCGCACTTCAAGAACTTATAAGAGGAAAAATAAGTAAAAGGATAAAAACTGCTTGTATTCGAACATAAATTTTGTAATGCCCAATTAAAATGCATGAAATATTTAAAAAACATTAATTTAAATTGTAGGCTTGATTCATAAGAAAATTGACTCTAATTGATTTTATTTTTCACTGTTAAATGATATACAGATATGAAAAGGTAACCCCAAGATATGAGTCAAAACTTACAGTTTTTAGTTTTCTGAAAACTAGGTCAAATAGTGCAGAAGCCGGTTTAATGATTCAGATTCTCCCCGGCCTGACCATTATGGTTTCTTTTTCACACGCTCCATAATTGCCATTTCCAGACTGGTCTCCGCAATGGCGACGTTTTATAGCAGTGTAATTACTTTCAGATGGATAGGTGGAGAACCCTCCTTCTAATGACGGACATCTGACCCTCTAGAGTGAGTCCAGATAAAGGACCACACGTGCACTAATCGTGTCCTAGGCACAGATGTATAAAATGCATTCTTTTCATTGTGGACCACGATCATTCCTGCTATCAACTGTAGACCAGTGAAGTTTTTGCTGAACGACGATTGGAGAATCGGGAACCAAATGCTCCAATGTGGATGAGAGGTGGAGTTGCAAGAAGAGAGAAAAAGCGAGGTTTTTAGAGAGAGAAGGGGAGACAAGGAGTTTTGATGAAGGAGGTCCGGAGGAGAGATCGATGAAAGCAGAGGGTTCGAGAGAAAATTCCACACGAGGAATTCGGTGGATTCCTGGAGCCATCCCCGGTAACAGCTTGAGACTTAGACGACCGGTTAGCTGTTCTCGGGAGTTTCTCCGAAATATTTCGAGGGACTATTCTTGTGGTGTTGTACATAGAACCTTTCATTTAACCTAGATGATAAAGAGTATTTTTTCCTTATAAATTAAAGCTGTAAATAGAGTAATTTGATTAAAACGCTACCTTTTATTTGATCGTACTAGATCGAGACGTTACACCGGATTAATCGCGAACAGGATACTCTGGAGTGTACTGTGTAAAAAATTTAACTTTGACGATTGCGAATGTTATTAATCAAAAAGCTCTTTTAAAATAACTGTTTAATGATTGTTTGAAGAATACAAAATATTTAATGGTGGTAGAGATAAATTCGGCCACAATAAATAACATATTTCGATAAAGTGACAATGTGTTTACCTGAACAGATAATCGGTGCGTAGTGATAATAGGTTAACTGTAAGAGGTAGTACTGAACAAGTTATTATATCATTTCCGTCAAATAACTTAAGAAAATCGTTTAGCTTCAGAATTTACTTTTTGAATTTTTCCAAAATCATCTAATTTGTTTCACAAATAACGAAGGATTCATATGTTCTAATATGATTCCTTTTAAAACGTACTGTTTCAAATGATAAATCTTATATTTATGTTGTTTTTTTTGTATAAGTATTTGATAATGAAGCGAATAGCACTTAAAAATTCCAGAAAAGATAATTTCGAAGTTAGTCAAAAAGATAATGATGTCAATTATAAGTGAATGTTTTGCAAATGCTAGTCCTGCATTCATTAGATACGGCACACTGTAGTTATTTCTTATTCCTAATATTAAAATTTTCTTGTTTGGTAGTTATTTTAAGTTTCATAAAATATTGAAAAAAAATGTTTGAACCTTAATGTGAACTATAAAGAACAATTTTAATGCATGGTGTGAGAAATTGGAAGAAAAATATTGGCAGAAGTCAGAGGAGATAACTTAAAAAAAATACGCAATAAAAACAAACAAATAAATTGAAACTCTTTTTGTTTCAGTAAAGCATTTTTGATATATTTTATTACAATAGTAAGTCATTAATTATTTTCTTAAACATAACGTAACGTTTAAATGTTTTCTACAAAGGTTCAGTTTGATTGCTATTGATCCTGTTTTCTTTCTTTTTTTTTTGTTTACTTTTAAATTTCCAAGACAATTAAAAAAAATACCAGAGCAAAGGGTGCAAAGAGTCCTGCACTCTTCAAAATACTGTTATTTTCTATTTTACGCAAAGCATAAGTTTATTAAAATGCCAATAAATTTGGAAAAGAAAATCTTTTCGAATATGTAGAAATATAAGTCAAACATTTTAAAGAAATGTGTTAAATTCGTTGCGCACAGTTTTATTAAGGAGATCGAACTAGAATGAAAACTTTTCAGTCTTAATCAATTTAAAATCAATTTAATTGCACACTTTTTATTTTTATTATTTATAATTTTTATAAAGAAAGAAAATTTATTCTGAAAATATCCTAGTCGCTTTTTTTCAAAGTCCTAAAGAAATCTTTGTATTTCAAAACTATAATAATGCATTCCCTCCCCCAATAGAAATATTGATGAAGATTCATCTAATTTGCTAGCTTATTTTACAAAAAAGGAAAAACTCAATCGTTACTAAATGGGACTGAATTGCTGCTAATTACAATTCTGATAAATTCCATTCATATGTGAGAAACTGGGAAGCTTTAATATTTAGAATAGACAACTCCAATATCTGAAATTCATACTTGCCCATTTAAAAATCTGTTTCGCTCAGTTTAGGCGAAGAATGTCTCTTGTTACAGAAAATAAAATTACTTATAAGAGTAAGGTTTCATAGAGACTACTTAATCATTATCACTTTATGAATTTTAAAATCCTTTTAAATTATGATTTTGATATGCTTATTTATGAATAATTTTAAATTATGATTTTGAAGTCATGCATAAGGTGATGATCTTTTCTTAATTAATGATTTGATTAGCGAAAGAAAGTTTTTAATACTCTTCCCTTAGTTAACTTTCATACCACTAACTGGATCAGAGAGGATATTATTTTCTTCTCAGAATATGACCCTTTTCCGAAAGCTTTAATCTGTTGAAGATTCATCAGTGCAGTTGTGGTGGGATTGGCAGGGTACTTCATTATGCTACGGAATATATCCTCACAATCTCTTGTCATGTGAAAAAAGCATCACAAAGCCACGAACAAGAACGGCTGAAAAGAGTCGAAAGCAATTTCCTCTCCAGGCAAAAAAAAAATCCATAGTATAGTTAAATTTATTGGTGAAAATAAAGATCTGTTCTTGCCTTCCTACTTTCAATATCAAGTGTCATACTTGCAAGGACTAAGGGGGATGGTAAAGCCACACAGTTTCTTCACGCTCATTTGCATTCATTAATATCTTTCAAACACAGATTTTCTTTGTTACTATTAACTAAAATATTTTTTATTAGATTTTTATAATATAATCCTCATTTATTATGTCATGGTAATAAGTGAGCACAGAATTCATTTGTTTTTTTCATACGTAATATCTTATATTCCAAATAATTTATATATAATATTTCTGAGTAGAAAATCCTTGTAAACTGTTTCATTTTATTATCATTTCTTACAAGTTTATAAATTCTGTACATAGTTATTTTTGTTTTTTTTTCTATTGAAAATAATTTGGCATTTTATAAAATTTTCTTAACATGCTCATCAAACCGTTCAGTAAGTAGAATGGTGACGGGTACGTGGTTATAAGATGACGTTCTCGTATTTAATCAAAAAGGCCACGGACACTAAGGAAAAGATGCATTTACAATAAATCCATTCTTTTTGCATACAAGCAGAACGGGAGAAATTAATTGATGTCATATCAACACACACATATTACGGACGCGTCCGGTGTATTAATTGATACCTACCTTCGTTTCCACTCAGTCACTAATCTACTGATGAAACATTAAAAATTTTACTATTGTATTTAAAATTACACAAACTACTATTACTATTACTAATACACGAATTTAAAAATTGTGTTTGCTATATCGATGATGTTTTCAGAAATAAATTTCTCTCCACTTGCATACGTTCCTCATCAGATAATTTCAAAAGTTTAAATAATATTAATTTCAGAATTTTTTTTAAAAGTAATTTACAATTTTTTTTCCAATTTTTGTTTTTTTTCCTTCTGAGTTTTATTATCCACTGTTCGTTTACACTTTCAAGACGCTAAGTTCAAAGTGAGCTATGCTATTTGCAGGACCGCTAGTCGGATATTTTGCAGAGATATTTGGAATGAAAGGAGTGATGATACTCGGCAGCATATTGTCTGCCGCAGGAATATCAGCCTGCTTCTTCGCTGAAGATATTGCAGTAGTGATTGTTTTATTGGGAGTCATTCATGGTAATCATTTTTCTCACTTCAAAACTCCAGATCTCATTTAAACAAAAAATTATATGAAATTCGCATTACATTGCTTTTCAAAATGCTAATTTCTTTCATATACTCGTTGAAACTCTCCGACACGAAACTATCTTTTAACTGTCTTTAAATTGAACCCTGACTTTTTGATCGCCTGTGCATGAAGAAGTAAATGGCTGATTTAAAATGTCAAGCGAAAACGAAAGTAGAAAACTAGTTACTCACTAACATTTCATTCGATAAAATTACTTGAGTCCTTCATTTAACCGCACACCTGAAATGACACTTCAACAGGTGGATCTCTTTGAAAAATTTACTTTCTAAAGAAATGCATCTATGACAGTAACAATCTATTCAAGATATAGAAAAATAAATTAGATTGCAATTAATAGAATAAATTGCAAACTAATAATCGAATTTTTTGCATAATAATTATATTCAAATCACTTAAAATAATTTAAATATGGAAACAGAGATATGGCTTCATAGAGATTTTATTCTTGAGTACAGGTACAGAACCTCTATAAATATTTATACTCTTACAAAGATTTCGAATTAGTGCCAAAGGATTTTAATGTTTATGATTTAATGTAATTAAAACTACATTAAACTATAATGTGCTCATATTTTGTTCTTAGTTTTTAAATTCACGAAAGTCAATTATTTATCTCTTCTATTAATATATCCATAACTATAAAACACTAACGCATGCGATACAAGAATTGCTTGTATTACATTTTGTAAAAAAACAACAGTCAAATATTAAAACACTAGTCTGCGAATTTGAATAAGCTTGCCAGGTTCATTAATAAAGCTCCAAAATATCATTAGATAGTTTTAGGAAGTTTTGGATAGTTTAATGGTTCACTTTTTTAAAATAAAAAAAAACACTCATTTAAAGAAGAAAAAAAGATAAAAAAGAAATCAAGAAATTGATTTCAAAAAGCAAGACTAATGGAGCTCAAAACTATTTCCAAACATTGCCGGGTAAACAAACGTTTTGATTTACATTCAGAAATTGATGTTTATATTCTTTATAAGAATATCTTACATGCATAGTCTTTGTATTACAATAAAAGTAAAAAATACCTTTTTATTGGCATCAATTTCATTTCCGTACAATTTTTCCCTTATTTTTAATAAAATTTATATTTTAATTTAATCCATTATCTATAACACTGTTTTTAAATGAAATTCAAATTTATCCATCAAACTTTCCATCGCGGCTCTCAATCATTAGCTCTTTAGTAGGATTTCTTTCGCTTTTATTTCGTAATAATACTTTCGTATGCTGCCAATTGAGCTCATGTTTTTTCAGTCGCCTCAGATAAGAAGATAAAATGTTTTTAAAAGTACAGTCTATATATATATTTCATTATTTAATAGCTTAAAAAGCCAAGGGTTTAGGGAAAGAAACTGATCGTCAAAGGCGCCTAGTATATATGAAATTTTGTAGTTAGCTCATTTCATTCTTTTGCTCTAGAGTATTTTCTGTTCCACCATAAATTTATAATATATTTCAAACGCGACAAATCTTTTTTTAATAACGAACTTAATTGGTTGTCATAAGATTACCATTTTTAGATTTTTTTAAGAATATTTGTTTAACACATTCGCTGCCACTGACGCGCATGCCCGTTACAAAACATATGTAATTGTACCAAACCATCTATGTTATTAGATGACACCTTCAGTTACAAGATAGCAAATAAGGGGTATCTAGTTAGATAGATGATCCTGATATCAGGCATGGGTAGTGGCAGTGAACGTGTTAAGGCTTTCACTAAAATAAACTACAATTTTGCTTAATCTAATACTATAATACGAGGAATGGTTGCCAAGTCGAAAATCGCCCCAGAATTAATAAACTCCGGTAAACTTGGGAGTCTGGGGTTTTTGGCCACGAGGAATCCATTGGCGCCGGTTTTGAAGCTCTATGGTCGAGCAGTTCGGAGTTACAGATAGGATATTTTCAAACTTTATTAGTTCGCCATAATGGCTACTTAAATTTTCAAGCGGTAACGTGCTGCCATCTATAGCCAATATGGCGAACTAATAAAGTTTTATGTTTATGCTGTTATAGGTTTATAATATGTTTCTTATGTATGTATATATGTTTGGTTTTTCTAAATAAATTTGTCAAAAATATTGAACTTCAACACACTTCAATCTTTACCTTTGTATAGAATAGTTCCCTTTCCAAACTCTAACTTTGTTTAGAATAGTTTACAATGGTGCACTTTAACCGGTTATCTTTTCACCAATGGTTTCACAAATTTTCTTATGGCATGTATTGTTTTGATAAATCACAATTGAAAATTTAAATCTTCGAGTTAGCTTCGATACCTGTTTTCTCCGAGCGGAGCTCGGTCACCCGCTGGTTTCTTACAAAACCACTTATAGAAAATAATTTATATATTTACGCATTATTATAGTTTAATCCCTTTTAAGCCCATTCATATTTACTAGATTTTGTATGCAAGTATATAGGTTGTCCTATGTTCTAGTTTATTTCCCATTTTTCCAAAGAGAAAAATTCTTGGTGATTTGTTTTCATATCATATACCATAATGAAATAAATGCATCATTTAACCAATTCAGTTGACAAATCAAATTATTATATATAATACGCTTTATGGATCATATTTTTAAATTAATCTCACTCTCAAAAATATTTTAATAATCAATACTAGAAAAAATGGTATTTTAAAATGATAATATATGTGTTAAATTTATAATCTATACTTATAATAAAGCTCAATGTGTGTGTGTGTGTGTGTGTTGGCGCTCTTCAGGCCAGACCGTTGGACCTACAGCTACCAAATTTGGTACATGTATACCTTGGATGTCGGGAATGTGCACCTCGGAGCCCTTTTTTCAAATTTTTAATAGAATTTGAATTAATTAAAATTTAAGCGAAATTTCGAAGTTTTTCCGCTATAACTTCCGAAAATATTATCGGACAAACATGATTTTAGCATCAATTTAAAGATAAGAAAATTAGCTTTCTAATGGTATCAGTGTTTTAATGTATAACTCAAGCTTCTATTTTTAACCAATTTTAAAGAAATATTTTAACCATGTTTTTTAGCACGTGACTGGATAAAATAAAATAAAACAATGTCGGAAGTTCAAATAAAAAACAACTATCATCGCAAATCAAATCTAAAGATATGCAACTTTTAGCACGTGACCGGATAAAATAAAAGAAACATAAAATGTGATATTTTCTTAAAAAATAAATGCAAAGCAAAGGTTTCTATGATTGTTTGCAATATTTATATCATTAATTCCACAAATTATCTTCATTTACTGTAAACCTGATTGAATTTAGACAGGATATGCATTAAAATCCCGACTTAATGGCATATTTCTATAATCGTTTGAAATATTTGTATCATTAATTCAATAATTTTTTCCCCTTTTTTGCTTTCTTTAAAAAACATATTTAACATTTTGGCAATATCACCGAAAAAAACATTTTTAATATTTTGGAAGCATAATCGATAAATTATTAGAGCATTAAACTCAAAAAGTTTTCCTATTAAAGTTGCCGACTCTTTAACTACTAATAACTGAATCTTTTAACTTTAACTATTTCTTAAATTTTGGCGAATGAATATATGATTAATTGAAAATTTTAGAACGCATTACTCATGGCGAACCAGCTGGTCGCCAAAGGCGGCTAGTAATATAATAATTTTAAATAATAATCTATAATAATATAAATCAGAACTATGCATGATCAAAATAAAAGCATATTTTTCCTTAATTCCTTGCTTGATACTTCTTTTAACATTTCAATTAAAGAGTTATGGTTAAATTCATTAAATACAAAACAATAAAAATGCTTTTATTCTATCAAAGTGTAAAAAATTCAATCATTTCCTTCATTAATACATTTCTTGTCTCCTTATCCATTTAACCTTTTTTCAATCCATTATCCTACCTTTTGAAGCAATTAATGCTTCAAGACAAGCAAAAAAATTCCTTTTAGTGAGCTGAACGGAAAAATCAATTATTTTAAATACGAGTTATTATTTTCAAATTCATTTCAATCTTCAAACAAAAATCAACTGGAATGATCTTCCTAAATCATTCTCGGATGTTTTCTGAAAATCCCCCCTCCCTTTCCCGCCTAAAATAATGAATCTTGGATAAGGTCACTATACTTTGAGTAATGCTCACCATGTAAGGCAATTACAACTCACAGACCTAGTGATAGTACAAAGTACAGATCTTTTTCATGGATCAACTATTTTTACTGATTCTATTTTGAGACCACGTGTTTTGTACCTCCGTTTGCCGACCGATTCACACCAAACTTTGACCCAAAACTTCAATTGTAGACACAAATTAATATAACCATTTTCACTATTTTAAGCCATTAAGCTTTAGTTCCCGTGATCTGGGCGTCCCGGGTTTGACCTCCGTTTCGGGCATAGTTATTCTTCTGTGTTTTATCTGTAAGGTGTGTGAATGCGCCCTCTTGTAAAAATTAGTTGTGCAAGCGAATGTGACGTATACAGTAGTTAAGCTGTGCTCTTGGCCCTAGTTGGTGCTGCTTATAAAAACAAAAGAAGCTCATTTCGGCTTAAATCGCTGGCAGATAACTGACCGCGATTAAGCACTTGAAAAATTTGGTTTTCAAAATTTAATGCGAATCTTTTTTTGCAGATACTAAGCCTGTGCATTAAATTTTATTTACATAGTTCTTTGCGTTATGTAATCTGTGAGTCCATTTTTAATTAAAAATGGAACAAACAAACTTCCTCTGATCAAAATTAGCTCAGCATTTGATACATCTAAGTTTGATAAAAGAAAAAATGTAGAAATAAATTTCATTTGTCTACCTTGAAGCAGTTTTGAGTTATTTTTGTGACAGAGAGACAGCCATAATGCCAAAAATATACTTTTCTAACTCAGGTCTGAAACGAAAAAAATCCCGAGTTTAAATTTTTTGACATTTACAATATTGTCTCTATATTTCGTTTATGATGATGTAAAAATGAAATAATATATATTGAAGCTATCATAAGTAATGTTTATATTGCTTTCGAGTATATCATGCTCACATGAGCACAAATAAATAGATTTTCTTCTGGTAAATTTTAGTGAAATTTTGCTCGAGGTCTACGAGATTTTTATAAAAATAACGCATTTCAGTATTTTGGTATACAATTTCAGTGGTTTGGTGTACAATATTTCGTACGTATACTTTATAACTTCTTCGAGATATCTTATTCACAAATAGGCACAGTTAAATTCAAAAGTGCTCCTTTTTAATTTAGAAGGTCAATGAAGCGTATACATTCATCAGAATTGCAAAACATTCGAATGATTATCAAACTTTATCTTGATGTTAACTTTTGCTAAATTTTAATACATAAAGATTGTTAAATAAGGAACATGATTGTTTTTTTAATACTTAAACATTGTTTAATTGGTAGTTTAAAAGCTAGTTGAATTAAAAAAGCTGAGCATCGACAAGAGCGACGAGTAAATGAAGTGCATCGATAAGAAAATTAACCAGGTATATGAAAATTCTTGTTCCCATTTCTTCGAATCTACATCGTTTTCAAGTAATAAAGAAGGGGAAGGGATATTTATTTTCTTCTATGTAAAACTATCTTATGTTAATAATTTGTTGATTATTGAGAAATAGGCAGGAGGTTTTTAGAGGAACTAACGCGTGTTATATTAGAATAATTTAGTCCGTCCAATAATTAAACAAGATAAAAGAAACAATGATCAAAAGATAGGGATGAATGCAGAATATATCAATGATGGTTTGAAATTCTCCATAAAATTTGAAATGGGCTGATTCCAGGGAAATGACAGAGATCTGTATTGATTAGATATAGTTGATCGTAAACAGAGATGCTACGCAACAATCTTGAGGATCCCTTTGGGCTCTCCATGAATAAAGATTTTTAAATCATACTCGATAAGTCGATCGTGAAATGAATCGTCTTCTTTTACAGATTCCATTAGTTAACTAATCATATACTGTAAAAAATTTATTTATTTTCAAAATACTGAAATTTTGCTATAGTATACGTTACTTGTTACTCTCCATGTTACTTACACTGAAATATTTCTCTTTTCTAGGACTCGGCCTTGCCTTTCTCAATACCTTCTGTCCTATGATTGTGAAGATTCATTTTAAGAAACATCTCGCCCTAGCATTCGGAGTGACTCAAACAGGTGCTTGCATCGGGGCATCCTTCACCCCTCCTCTTCTCATGTGGATCTTCCAAAATTACGGCACATCCGGAGGCTTTCTTATTATAGGAGCTATTGTGCTCAATAGCTTGCCCATCGTTATGATTATCAACATTTTATCGCCCAATAGAACTTCCAGCAAATCGGGCAACTCAGTGAAATCTAAAGAGTGCACGAAGGGACAACCAGAAACATGCCTAACTACAATGGCCAATTCTTCTGAAGGTGAATCGACTCATGCGACAGATATCATTGGTGATAAAAATGAAAAGAATTTAAAAGCAAGAGAGCAGGTTGCCGTTTACGAAATGCAAAATAGTCCGGGAAGTGAGGATGTAGCTTCTTTAATATTGAACAGGCCTAAGTGTGATGGCGCAGAAGTCGTAACAGATGGAACAGATGCCAAGGCACAAGGTTCTTTAAGAGAATTTAATGAGTGCAGAGTTTCAGCAGTGGAAGCGGGCTCAGAAACAGGAAAGGAAGGAATGCAGCTAGTGTTAGATCAATTTGGAAAGACTTCAAAAATCAAACAGCAAAATAAGAATCACAAAGAGGAAATCAAAATAACAACAGACAAAAAGATTAATGAATTTCAAAATAATTTTAAAGAAGAGTTCAGTCCTCCCATGGATATTCAAAGGAAATCGATTAAACACGATTATGAAGAAAATTTGCAACAATCAATTGATTATGCATATTCAAAGGAAAGATTTAAATACAAATCTGAAGTAAGCAATAAAGATACACAAAAACAAAAATTAAAAAGTACAAATGGCTGTGATTGTAACAAAGACAGTAACACACCTCCATGCACTTCTGTGAATAATACATCGTGTAAAAGTTTAACATTTCGTACAAAGACTCAATTGCAGCCAGTGACGGAAACTGGAGAAATTATTCTTCCAGTATTGAATACTTTGAATCCAAAATCTTCAGAATCCACGTTGCCAAATAATCAAGAATTTCATCAACAAATCGAGCAGCACTCGACAAGGGCAACCAAAGCAAACAAATCTTTAAAGATTTTTCTGGACGTAACATTTTGGATCGTGATGATAACTCAGAGTCTCCATATGTTCATTCTGATAATGTTTTGGACCACCATGATAGACTTCTCTAGGGATAAAAACGTTGACAGAAGCATGGAGGTGTATCTGTTGATGGTTTTACCCATAGCTGAAATAGCAGGTCGCTTAGGCCTAGGATGGATAACTGATTATAATTATCTAACTAGGATAAATTTCTGTGTCATTTCTTTCACAGCGATGGGCTGTTCCTGCTCGCTTATGGCATGGGCTCAGGAGTTTTATGCCGTGATGGCAAGCATTCTTATATTTGGTGTTGTTTCCAGCGGGCTTATATCAGTGTTTGCAATGATAGTTTTTGAATTTTTTGACGCAGCAAACCATACAATGGGACAGGCTTCAAAATTTTGTCTTTTGGGTCCTATCAGTTTTTTTAATGGCCCAATAATAGGTAAGATATTTATCTAACATTCAAATTTTCTTTAAATAATTTTACTTTCAAATTTTTTTAAATTTTATTTTGTTTTATTTAATAGAAAAATTGCGATTTTTTTCCTTCTAGAATTAAGAATTCGCCATATAAAAAGTGTCATTAGTATGGTATTCTCAATGATTTTTGAGATAAAATGCGCAGATAATTCCAATGTTGAAATGATACGGCTCATTTTACTTGTATTCTGGGTAATCAGGTCAAATATTATAACTAAGAGTCACGTAAGAGAATTATTATTAGTGGGAAACTTTTCTTGCAATCTCAGAATGAGCGGGCGAGAATCCCATCTCAGGAAACGGTTTATAAGAGAAATAGATGAATTCTTGCTTCCATGTAACTCAAAAAGGAAAGACAGTGTTACCCTTATCGATTATTATTTGATTTTTATTAAAAACTAGAAAAGAATAAGTATAAAAAAGGATTTTGTAAAAAAAAAAATAATAATTTTTGTTAAAAACGAATAATATTTCATTGAAAATTAAAATGAATAATTTTTCACTGAAACTCAATCATAAAAAGGAAATAATGTTTTATTCATTAACAAAATAATTATTAGTTAAATATAATGATTTAGTTAATGAAAATAAAAAAAATTCATTGAAAATCTGGATATTAAGAGAAGAATCGCATACATATGAGAAAAAAAAAATAACAATACAGAAAAGGTGCAAAGGAAGAATAAATCCCCTTGAGGACCAGCGCGCCGGAAATAAAACTCAGTCACGGGACCGAACGCTCTGAAACGGAGTGTCACTACCGGCCCGCGCATTTTAAGCAGTAAAGCCTAATTTTACAAAAAAATTCGTATAAAATCAGCATTTTAATAAAAAGACTCCAAATTTATATCCCATTACATATTATAATCCACAAAATTATAATCCCATCACATATCCAAAAACTTCTACGAAACACACACATAAAAAAACGCCGCCAAAACCGAACACCACTCATAAATATTTTACTCTTACCCCTTGCAATAATCCGCTGAATGTACTCCCCCATATTCTCCTAACGAAAAAAAAAAACAAAGCAATAAACAAGTCACTTGAACTCACACGTGCACTTTCAAACACCCGTGTTTCCCAGTTTGTTTATATTAATTAGAAGAAATACTTTCTTCCATTTCACTATCTCATTCATTCATCTATTTCGAAATCTCGCTCTATCAAACCTCAAAAGGCAAACGCAATTCTACCCAAACATTTTAACTAATAAACGTTCCCTAAATTTCCACAATCTGTCAAAATATAAACACCGCGCGCAATAAATCCCAGCCCTTTAAAGAGCCGTGATTCTCACTTTGTTTATATCAATAAATATATCAAATACAGAAGCATAGAACAAACTAATGCCCGTTCATGAAGGTCAAATACCATATGAGTCGACCGTTGGGAAAACCGTTGCCGTTTAACGCCATCTAGTAGCATTTAAAAATTCAAATAAAACGTTCCGATTTCTGATTACGCATACGCGACGCTGGTCTCTCCATATCAATCGGAGCTCTTCGCGTGGAAGCTACGCTGGGCTGATAAGAGTGGAATCGCTGCGTCGCGTCCACGAGACCTTGGTCACGAACGGGATAAGAAATATCATGACAATACAAAAAAACCCAAGCATTCATTATCTACGCCAAATAAGCAACGTATCAGTCGGCAAAATAACATTTCGAATATGAAGTTTACAAAGCAATGGAAAATTATTTTCCCAACATCGGACTCCTTGTGAGCAGTCTAATTCTTAAGACACATTTTTTGAGTTTTTACAGGCGCTATTTGGAAAATAGTCACAAACAGATATTTAATTTTTGATGTCAATCAACCTCCTTTGGCGGAATTGGCTGATGAATTTGCAAATAACAATGGTATAGAAAATGTAGAAATGAGAAGAATTATGAAATGCAATTCTACAGGGAAAATTTCCCCTTTCCGCATAATCATAATGTTCTTAAACGCTTTAATGGAATTCAAGCTCATCCATCAAAAAAATTAAATCTTGACTGCCCTTATTAGCTCTATTATACTAGGATTTCCACATCCTCTTTAATTTCTTGCCATCAACATTTTTTTTTTAATTATCAGTTTGCCTACTCTTTTGAAATTATATTTTCCATTTGTATAAAATATTTTCCATAAATCATTTAAGAGCCTAAAAAGTGAATGATCTATGGAATAAACTGATTGCCGAAAAGGCCATGATAATTTATTAATATAATCTCTCTGATGTTTTATTTTGTGTAAAAATATGTGTGGAATGCTTTAAGAATGTATTGAAAATATGCTTCTCATTTCGTTTTAGGATACTTCAGAGACACCGTTGGATCTTACGCCTGGCTGTATCACACGATAGCTATTGTGTCGGTGGCCTGTGGGGCTCTTTCAGCCCTAATCCCTGTGCTTGCGAGGATGAGAGATGAAAAAGAAAAAAAGAAGAGAAAAAGTTAAAAATATTACGAAACACTCAAGAAGGCAAATATTTCAAGTTAACCAAATAACTAAAAACTAAGGCACTGATGTAGTAGAATTGCACTGAAAAAGTAAACTAAAATTAACACAGAAGTGGATTTGAAATTGAAAGTGAATGACTTAAAATAAAACTTGAATCATTGTTAAACATGCCTAGTTGTTTTCACCAAAATTTGAATGTTTCGAATGCTCACAGCACGAAAGTGACGCTTTGTGAAATGCTTATAGTAATGAAGAAAAAACAATATATAGAACAGTAATAAATATTTCTAAAAAAAATTAAAATATATTAAGAATGGGATTGCAATTCCAATTTCTAGCATTCCTACCTGGCTATTAGCTTCTACAAATTTTTATTTGACTTTCAGAATTTTGATTAATAACTTTTTTCTATTTCTTTTTTCCTTTAGTGTGATGATATAAGATAAATATTTCAAAAGGGTTATTATTATAATTTTTCTTAATATTCGAAATTAAGGGCATAAAAAATTTGTTAATATTAAATCGTATTAACACACAAAATTTGTTGTGTTTAAACCAAAAATTATTATTATTGGTTTAAACAATACAGACTCATATATCTGGAAATTCTCTATTCGAGAATGTGCACTTGGATGGATTTTTTTTTATTACTTTAAATATTATTAAAACAATTGTGCATTTTCCTTTGCGTAACTATTAATATCATTGAAAATTTTATAACAGTTATATAACGCAATGAGCAACTTTTATAAAATATTATGTTATTTGTGATTCTGTTAACTTTATTCATTTTTTTTCATTTTTTTTGCATTGCCTTGTCATACTTTCAGGTATTAAGCCATTGTTTGACAATAAACGTAATTTGAAAAATGTCTATATTATATTTTCATAAGAGTTTAAAATTTTTTAATTTTCAACAAAAGAAGAAATGCGCCACTTTTGTAGATCAAAATGACCTGGAACATTGGAGGGAAAAAGCGTGATGTGGATGCAGGGATACCAAGCCTTAAAGTAAAGCAATTAGGAGTAATTGGTTTACATTTGTATTTCACTTGGAAGAAAACTCCAGAAGCTAATATCGAATGTAACCAGAGTTTTTTTCCAAGTACCACATTATAGCAATTTGTTTTGTTCGTTCTTGTTAATAACATAATCAGGGGATAGAACCCATAATTTTGTCCTCCCTCAGCTTTGCCCTGCCATACTTTCAGGTATTAAGCCATTGTTTCATGATTAAAGTAATGTGTAAAATGTACATATTATCTTCTCATAAGAGTTTAACAATTTTTAATTTTCAACAATTAAATAATTTTTAGTGTTTCCCTATTATTACAGAATGCGACATAGAATTTTTTACACAATTAATTTTTTTCGTGATTACGGCACTGCTTGGTTAGCCATACTCGATAAAAATCGAAGTTATTCTGAGTAAGCTCAAAACAAAGAGGTGTAATGGGACTTTAATACCTGTAACTGTATCTTTTATGCTTTTCCAGAACATACATCATATTTTTGAGCGAATTCAGCCCTTTTTAAAAGATTCGTCTTGATTTCAACGACATAGGTTGCGTTTTTTTTTCTTGCTTCTCGTTATGCATTGGATTTTCGAATAAAGTAATTCATTGTTCGCTCCAAAAATTGAATGGCAAGTTCAACTGCTTTGCAGTCCTCAAATTGTTATTGAAAAATGAATTATTAACTTATTATTATGAAAAATTAACTTATTGAAAAATGAATTATTTTTTAGAAAAGAAAAGGGACACGTTAATGACTTTTTGGAATTAAGCTCTTCTTTTTCTTCTTTCTTTTTTTAAAGTCAAGTCGCGGCACTTTAAACATTTTATAGTATAATTATCAAATTCCTAAATGTTATTTAACCTAGTAGGTGAGGTAAATGACCATACTTTATGTTCATAACATGTACATAATATGTAACATAACATTATGTTTATACACTTGCACTAAATTGTAATATATCTGTAAACGTATTTTTCAAAACCCATCTATAGTGGACTGTCCTGTCTGCCATTTTTGCATCAATGACATTATGCTTGACATAAGCATAGTATTGGCTTTACTGTAGCAATATAATATATAAAAGTAAGCATCACCAGCCTTTGACTTATATTTATTGTATTAAAACAAAAAGAAACTATTCAAATTCTTTGAAATGATCAAAAGATCCACAGATGGAAGATTTATATAAAAAATAATAGTTATTGGAAAACCAGCTTTTCCATTCCAAAATAACTTCACTTTCCCAAAAAAGTTTTCTAACTTAATTACAACTGTATTGAAACTCATTTACATTTATTTTAATAATCATTTGCGTTCTTATAGGAAAAAATACTGCAGTAGCAGCTAAACCTAATAGCTAAATAGCGCGTTTTTCAACAATTGTAAAAAAACATATAGAAAATATTGAATTGGTTGGTTTATTTATTTAAAAAATATAAGTAGGTAAATTTTTTCAGCCTTTATTATTTAGCTAGCATTATTTTTCGGTGTTGCCCGTGACACGGTGAATGCCTGCGAACCAGAATAGCAATAGCATCAAATGAAATTATAAATATAAAATTAGAATTTGTGATTAATTTTTTTCGTGATTACGGTACTGCTTGGTTTGCCATACTCGATAAAAATCGAAGTTATTCTGAGTAAGCTCAAAACAAAGAGGTGTAATGGGACTTTAATACCTGTAACTGTATCTTTTATGCTTTTCCAGAAAGTACATCATATTTTTGAGTGAATTTAGCCCTTTTTAAAAGATTCATCTTGATTTCAACGACGTAGATTGCATTTTTTTTCTTGCTTCTCGTTATGCATTGGATTTTTGAATAAAGTAATTCATTGTTCGCACCAAAAATTGAATGGCAAGCTCAACTGCTTTGCAGTCCTCAAATTTTTTATATTAGCTCATTTTTAGTTCATTTCAAAAGAGTAATGAAAAGAGTTCAGATGGCACACTCTTCGTGGACGTAATGTTTGATCGTAGCTCCTCCGAGCGAAATAGAATTCATGAGAAAGGCAGAAGAATTAGCTGAAAATTATTCATACGCCAAGGAATTACAATTTAAAAGCTTTGAATGAAGTGCTGTGAAGTTTAGACAACTGTTTTACTTCCATAAAATTAAGGAGGGAAAATCTTGGCGGTAGTATTGTCGGTAGTCGAAACTTACTTCAACAGCTGGATAAAGGGACCGAACATGGAGACAATAAAATATTTAAAAGACTTAATAATTTCATACCAAATCAAAAAAAAGAGCTTCTTTTAGATATTAAAGAATATCAATGCGAGAGTGATCATTACTGGAATCACCTATTGCATTTATTGATAGAAAAGTGAGGAATATCTCGAATTATAAGATCAGTTCAGAAGTTAAACTGAAATATTTTCTTCTAGATGACCAATTCACGCTAAATAAACAGATTCTGCTCACATTAGTTACAAAGAATTCGAATTAAACATTAATTTCAATTATTATGAAAAAGGACATTTTTCATGTTGTTGCCCGAAATACAGACAACAAAAGTTTTGTTCTACTTGCCGGACAGAAGGACATATAACCAAGGACTGTTACAAGAAAGCATCCAAAAATCCCTTTGTAAATATTTCATCTGAATACCTGAAAATAGCAGATATCTGAAAAAACCGAAAAGTTTGCCAGTCGTTTTATCGCCGTATCGTGCTTCACACTACGAAAAACAGATACTACATGATAAAATCATTGGGCTCTAAGAACAAAGAATATACGAGACAGTTCGTCTGAATACATTAGTCCTGTATTGCGAGGCTAGAAAAAGACTGGATAATTACAGAAAGGAAATTAATTAAAGTAGTTAAATGTTTATACTCTATTACTTAAACATGCAGAAAACTTATTAGACTAACATATTGGGTTGAACTTTTTATGCGTACTTGTTGCATGCTAGGGTTTTAATCAAATTCCAAGGAAGAACCATCATGCAAAGTAACTAATACTTAACGGGATTATGAACCAACATGCTTATATTTTGGCTCAGCTAATAGTGCAGCGGTTTGTTAGCAATTAATTAGGTGAATTATTATGAAATAGGGCATCGTACATTGCCGATGACTCGGATCTGTATATTTAGATGATATGATGATTAAATAACGTTTCATGGTTGAAATTTTATGCAATACAGGAATAACTTTGAAATTCGTAAGGATTTTGAAGCTGGTCCCGAGGAAACTTGCTGCTATATCGGAATTTACAATTCCGAATTCCAAAAGCGAGTTCCATCGATTTCTGGAACAGACAAACTTCTTTTGCTGTTTTATTGGAAGATATACCATAACTGAAGAATAATCAACCATTCATTTAGGAGATTAAAAAAAATCAAGAAATATTTGAAAGACGACATGAGATTTTGGCGTTATTCGATCCTCGTGATGAAACTGAACTTAATGTTTATGCCAATTCCACGGGTTTAGCCGGAATATTACTCAAAAGAAACGAAAATAATGCTCTTCGTCTAATTTATTGCGTTAGTAGACATACTACCTCTGATGAAGAAAATTATCATTCTAGCCGATTGGAACTCTTGACGGTGGTTTGGTCAATGAATCCCATCCGACATTAGCTTCTTGGTCTTCAAACTGTCGTACTGATCTATAGCACTGCAGTTACTTATTTAAACAGTCAAAAGAAAATAAAGCCTCAAATTGTAAGATAGGTTGAGCAATTGAGGAGTTTGATTATGTAATAAAACCCAGATCAGTCTCACAAATGGCTCACGTCGATACGTTTAATCGTGCTCTCATTAGGGACAACACAGGCAATGACTCTGTTAATCATTTGATGATCCATTAGTTTAGAATTTTTCATTAGATGATAAGATAAGATATACACTGAAGTGACAAAAGTCATGGGATGACTGTTAATATCGTGTCGGTCCTCTTTTTGCCCGGCGAAGTGCAACAACTCGACGTGTCATGGAGTCCACAAGTCGTTGGAAGTCCTCTGCAGGAATATTGAGCCATGCTGTCTGTATAGACGTCCATAATTGTGAAAGTGTGAATGCTGCAGGAGTTTGGGCACGAGCGGACCTTTCGATGATGTCCCATAAATGCTCGATGGGATTCATATCGAGCGATCTAGGTGGCCAGATCATGCGCTGGAATTGTCCGAAATGTTCTTCAAACCAATCGCGAACAGTTCTGGCCCGGTGACATGGCGCATTGTCATCCATAAAAATCCCATCGTTGTGTGGGTACGTGAAGTCCATGAATGGCTGCAAGTGATCTGCAAGCAGCTGAACATAACCATTTCCAGTCAATGATCGGTTCAGTTGCACCAGAGGACCGAGTCCATGCCATGTAAATACAGCCCACACCATTATGCAGCCACCACCAGCTTGAACAGTGCCTTGCTGACAGTTTGGGTCCATGGCTTCGTGGGGTCTGCGCCACACTCGAACTCTACCATCAGCTCGTAACAACTGAAATCGTGACTCATCTGACCACGCCACGGTTTTCCACTGGTCTTGGGACCAGTCGATATGCTCACGAGCCCAGGAGAGTCGCTGCAGGCGATGTCGTGCTGTCAGTAAAGGCACTCGAGTGGGTCTTCTGCTGTCATAGCCCAAGGAAAACAAATTTCGCCGCACAGTCCTATCGGACACGTCCCTCGTACGTCCCACATTGATTCCTGCAGTTATTTGACGAAGTGTTGCGTGTCTATTAACACTGACCATTCTACACAGACGCCGGCGGTCTCGGTCGTAAGTGCAGGTGGTCGCCCACTGCGCTGTCATGATGGGATGTGATGCCTGAAATTTCCTACTCTCGGCACACTCTTGATACTGTGGATCTCGGAATGTTGAATTCACTAACGATATCCGCAATGGAATGACCCATGCGTCTAGCTCCATCTAACATTCCACGTTCAAAGTCTGTTAATTCTCGTCATGCCACCATAAATCACGAAAAACCTGTTCGCATGAATAACTTGAACACAAATGAAAGATCTGGAAAACGAACTGCGCATTTATACTTTTTCGCTGCGATACTGCTGCCATCTGTATATTTGCATATTGCTATCCCATGATTTTTGTCACTTCAGTGTATAATTATTTCTTAAAGATATATTAATTAAGAACATACTACATCTGCTTAATTAAGTACACACTATGAACGTAATAGTATCGTTTCGAGTTATAAAGTGCGAAAATGGATTTTTACCGCAAATTCAGGTTTGATGCAAAATGGCTAAAGCATTTCATACATTGGCGTGATCTATCAAGAATTAATTGAATTTTAAGTCGAATAGCCCAACTTTGTTTTTGGGAAAATAATTCTCAAAATGTCTCTCTTAAGAGTCTTGACAGAGTTGAGTGATTAATAAATCATTAATTCCACACAACTTCTTTTAAATCTTGAACACTTAATTGATGTATCATACAAAAAGGAATTGATAACTAATATTTCCCGAAATAATACCTGTTTCAACTTTAACATTTCAAATTGTTCTCCTAAATTAAGAATTTTAACAACGAGATTCGCTGTTGTAAAAAGGACATTTTCTTGTCTTGTCATTGATTACAGCTGTAATTGTATTTACTTTCTCTTAGTTTCTTTTTGCTGAGTGGAAGTATTTAAACGTGATAATCGAATTCAATTATGTATATAATAATCCAGAAAATTCCGTTAGCTTAAAGATTTTTTTAAAAAAAAAGTAAAAGAAAATGAATATCTGTGATTGCACAATACAATGTTTTAGCACAGCTAGACTGTGTTATGATTTTTTTTTAAATTAATTGATTTTAAAATTGATATTAATCCACTTTTTGCCATAAATATTATATGAATTTATTTTCTGCTCTAAGAGAAAGTTTTTATAAAAGGGTATACACAAATGTAAGAAAAGGGTAATTTTTTTAGGAGAAAAAAGAATACTTGTGAAGTGTTAAAAACGTTTCAAAACAAAATAAAAATATGAAATCCGCTGTCTTTCGAAATCGCTCTCTATACCAAAATTAGATTATTCTCAAGTAACCTTGATACATGTCATCGCTTCTTGTCACTGTCAGTTTACATGAATATATGAAATAAATGATAAGCAAAAATGATGCAAGAGTCATAGAGTTATATTTAATTTCATTTCACGAGTATGCCTGAGCGATACGGTTGCAAAGTGAGTATCAAATTTCTTGCTATGAAAAGCAATTTGTTTTCAGTTTTTTTTCTTTTCATAGTTTTATTATTCACTACCCACCTTCGATGCTCTCTGAAATTTTCGATTAAATGTTTGATGCTACTTAGTTTCCTAACATCTTCTGAACAAAATATGCCTATTTCGACTCGCCATTTCGGTTATATAACTGTTAATAATTATAGAAAGACGCTTTACGCCATTATACTCATTGTAATACATGCTTCTCAAACTTTCAGTCAGATCTCGTTAAATGTGAACTTTAAATTGAAGTGGAAGTGCTTAAATTTCAAACAATGGAACACCTTTTTTGGGGGACCAGACATATTTTTTTGAAAATACGATTGCTGAAAATAGAACATGGAAATTTTAACCACACTAAAGAATATTTTTTATCTGTGAGAAATTATCGAAAAAATTATCTGATTCATTTTCAAATTCAGTTTTGGTTTTACTTTCAATTGAATTTAAATATTTTCATAATAATATGTTATTTTGTTTCAGCCAATTAAAAAAATTATGGTCTAAATTTTGTAAAGTCCTAAGGAGTTATATTCAGTGAAATTCCAACATTTATGAAAAAAATTAATTTCTCTCTTCTGTAATAAAATCTAATCGAATTATAAGGTTTTGAATGTTACTATTTAAATGGCGTATTAAAATTGAGTTTTTTTATAAAGTAGTAATATTCAAATTTCCATAACTTATTCAATTTTATTCGTAATGCAGTTTATCATTCTTTTTTAAAGAAAAAACGTTCATTTATTTCGGTCATATAATTCCTATGAATTATATTTAATTTATAGGAATTAATATTTAATTTAATTTTCCTATGAATTATATTTAATTATATTAACTATAAAAATATTAAGTTCATAATTCATCTGTACATTTAGTGACTTAAATTGCATCAAAAAGTATTATTTAGACCATTTTTCTTAGATGTATAACTAATAATAACTGTTTAGGAATTGTGATCTATACATATAAGTCATGTTTGTTTTAAATGCGATAGAATTGCTGCATTAATAAAATAGGCAGTTTCATAATTCACACAAAACTTTTCCTTGCACTCTTCTTTTCCAACATATCATATTTCATGTTCATTTTCATTATTAGAGAATACGTGCTAAAAATTACAAGTTTCCAAGTTCCTCTTGCAGGATGATTTAACTTGGACTTTTATTTTGAGTTTTTGTGAACGAGATGGCGACACGTTGATGAAAACTAATTTTTCCCCATGCATTTACAGGTTAAATTTTCTCTTTTTAAAAAATAAATAGAATAGAAAAAAAAATTTGAAACGAAAACTTGAAACCAAATTGATATGTTATATAATTTAGTGTCATTGAAATGATACTTTTTTAATTTTATGATGCTGTAAAATTATTTTCGTACACTAGTATATTTGCAAGTTATCGTGGGAAGACGTCATCTTCTTTAAATTTTAATTAATTAAGATACAAATTATAATTTTTCTTATTAATAGTATTTTAAATACAGATGAAGTCTGTTATAAATTCTTCCAAGATTAAGTTAAATGTATTACTTGTTTTACTAAAATCTACTTTGCTAATAATTTCTTCCACGAACAAAATAGTAATTGCAAAATAAAAACGAAAATATACCTTCACACTCATATTTATAACTTATTTTATCTACACCAAAAGGCAACTTTTCCGTACTATTCCAAATTAAAAATCAAAAGTTCATTTTGTAGATCCACTCTAACCCTCAGCTTTAATCATGTCTTTTATTAACAACTCCGATTTTCCTACATAGTTCTAAAATTTTACTTTCTCGGATACGTGGTATAGAGAAAGTATAATAATCTTCCATTAATTAAATTTTTTAGCAAAAATTCAAAGCCTATGAGCACCAATTGAGGTAACTTTCTGTCAATTGGTCTGATTCTTAGAAAGCTAGCATCCAACCTTTGTATTCATTAAAAATAAAGATTGCATTCAAGTAATTTTTTTCAAAATTATTGGAATATTACGAAGAAAAAAAAAAGGTATACCGAATGTTCTAGAACCTAATAATTATAAAAGAACGTTGTTTTAATTTACATATACATTCATTTAACATTAATTTAACTCATTTATCTTATAATTAGTATTTATAAATATTTTTATGCGAACAGTTATAAAAAAATTGAGATATCATGCTAGAAAATATTTCCGTGGTTAATAATTGATAATAAGGCACATGTGAGCTATTTTTCTTGATAAAAAAAGGATATGCTATGCATTAGAATAAAAATTTAACTTGTTTCCTACTGTGGTAGTATTTTTTATTTTCCAACTGTGGTAGTATTTTTAAGTGGTATTTTTTAAGTTATAATAAATTTAAAAGTTTACCTTCCAAAAATATATAGAGCATTTTTATTATGAGGAAGCTCTATATTGATTAACACTTCGGATAAAAATTGTTACAAATTATAAAAAAATAATTTTTGTAATCTAGTTGATGTATAAAAACGTATTTCATACTTTGTTCGTGATTAACAAAACATCGTGTTTAAAAGTTATCAAGTTATTTCCTTTCTGAAACAAAAACCAGCGAGAATGGTAACCCAAACATGTTCTAGCATATTACCCCTTCCGCATTAACTGGGATCTTTGGGTGAAGCATGAATGCTGTAATGTAATAGTTGGAAAATATTGAATTTTGGAGTGAATCTAGAATTTTTAATGAATCTAGTAAAAATTTTAGATTCACTCCGAAAGTGCAATCATTGACAATTATAACCTGGCAAGCGGCTTACTTACAAGCATCTGAAAGTCGAATATGAATTTCAATGCCTTTTTTTACCAATTAAAATCAGAAATTAAAAACATAGAATTATAATAGCAACGACAACATCAAATGACAAATTTCATTTATTTAAATTATTGTTTTAACATGTATACGAAAACAGCGTTTAATAATCAACTTTTTTAGCAGATTTTGTTCAAAATTCAATAAGAATCTGCATTTTAAATGAAAAACTTGTATGTTAAATTTTATTTATCTAGCTCTTAACACTTAATAATTATTGATTTCGCTTACACTGGAACAACCAGACAGACAGACATTTTCTCTGACTGGATTTAGTTCCAAATTCGAGAGAAAACTAGAATTTATATATCAAATTTTATCCCTCCAGCTCAGATTTTATTGAGTTATCCTATTTATAAACAGATAGACATACTTACAAAAATGTGTTTATCTGACCCTAGATTTCTAAAACGCAAAAAATTGTGAAAATGTCAAATTTTTTGACTTTTTCACAACTCACTTCTTTGACTTTTTTGACTCACTTCTTATATGAGAAAGTATAAATTACAGATTTCATTTAACATATATACTCCCTTTCTTTTTTAAAAATTTAACTAATCATTCGTTGGCTGAGAGTCAATTACATTGATGGAAAAAAAATCCCAACACCAAGAAAAAAATTATTGTACAGTAATGAAATTTTAGGAATACATTTGTCTGGGTAACATATTTAATTGATTAAAGTTTCAAGATCACAGGTAGAGCCATTGGCGAGAACAGCCATTTCAAATGTGAAATGTTGGCACATTAGTAACCGGTGTAACCGCCAGAATTTTGAATGCAAGCATGCAAACGTGCATGCATTGTGTCGTATAGGTGTCGGATATCAGTTTGTGGGATGGAGTTCAATGCCTGTTGCACTTGGGCGGTCAATGCAGGGACGGTTAATGCTGGTTGTGGATGACGCTGGAGTTGTCGTCTAATGATGTCCCATACGTGCTCGATTGGAGAAAGATCTGGTGATCTAGCCGGCCAAGGCAACATGTCGACTCTATGTAGAGCATGTTGGGTTACAACAGCGGTATGAGGACGAGCGTTATCCTGTTGGAAAACACCCCCTTGAAGGCTGTTCATGAATGGCAGCACAATAGGTTGTATCACTAGACTGACGTACAAATTCGCAATCAGGGTGCGTGGGATAACCATGAGAGTGCTCCTGCTGTCATACGAAATTGTTCCCCAAACCATAACTCCAGGAGTAGGCCCTGTGTGTCTAGGCCGCAGACAGGTCACTATCAGGCGTTCACCTGGCCTCCTTCTAACCAACAAACGGCTATCACTGCGATCAAGGCAGAACCGGCTTTCATCAGAAAACACAGCAGATCTCCACTCCGTCCTCCAATGAGCTCTAGCTTGATACCACTCACGTCGCAAACGGTAGTGGTTTGGAGCCAGTGGAATGCACTGTACAGGGTGTCTGGCTCGGAGTTGTCCTTGAAGTAACAGATTTGTAACAGTTCGTTGTGTCACTGTGGTGCCAACTGCAGCTCGAATTTCAGCTGCAGACGCAGTACGATTAGCCACAGCCATACGCCGAATACGACGGTCTTCCCTCTCAGTAGTACCACGTGGCCGCCCGGAACCTGGTCTTCTTGAGGCAGTACCTTCCCTTGACCACTGCCGCCAACACTCATACACAGTGGATACATTCCTGCCAAGTCTTTCAGCAATATCGCGGAAAGAAAACCCACCTTCTCGTAGCCCTACAACACGACCTCGTTCAAACTCAGTGAGCTGTTGATAATGGCTTCTTCGTCTTCTCAGAGGCATCCTTGACTAACATTAACCCACTACGTCAAATCTGAACTGTAAATAACGATCACGAACCTTATAGCGCTTATTTAAAGCAAACCTCATTTGCAGGTTCATAGTGTCGCTACTAGCGCCACACTTACGCGTATAGCTCGAAATTTGAATCGACGTCATCTTTCAGATGTATAAACACGCCTACCAAATTTCGTTTATCTAGCACAGCTCCTTCCTAGTGTTGGGATTTTTTTTTCCATCAATGTATTTTATTTTGTCAATTATTTTACCTGAATATTATGAAGTTAAAATCCTGCTTCTTTATTTCGTTTTTCGTTGTTATCTTTGGAGTTTGGGAACTTGATAGTTTCTGATGCAAAATCAAACGTTGTTATTCGATAATGTAAAATTTTTCATTGAGCTGATACTCCTTTTTTCAGTATGCTCCATGAAGTTTTGAAATTTTATTTTCAATTATAGCCATAAGTAGTATCACATAAATAAGTGCTTTCGATATTTTCATAGGACGGAATAAAGATTGAGAACATTTCTTCAAATGACTTTCCTACTGCTGATGAAAGCGAATGAGTGCATGCATATCGTTTGATAATTTTCAGAGCAGTCTGTTTGATATAATGCTCCTAAATTTATTATAAATATATATTTTAGAAGAAAAAAATTTACTATTAAAAATGAATAATTTAAGGTGGAGAGGACAGAAAGCCATTTTGTAACAGTTTGTCATTACAGATAGTTATAAGTGGAAGAAAAATAACTATTTATTCCTGTTGAAACATATAATATATTAAAAGCTTCTACCAGAAAAATTTAAATAAAGAAAATGCAGATCATCTGAACGGGGATAAATATTTTTTCAAAACAATTATGACCCAACAATCCAGTAGACTAATATATTTTATGACTTAGCCAAATCCAAGATCTTTCAAGCCTAATTTAGAGGCTATACTTTTTAATTTCTCTGCTCTTTTACGAGTCGTATCTGTAGTTTTTATAAAACTATGAGTTATATAACTTTGAATATTACTCCTTTCAATCTTCAGCGTTTCTTATCAAAGCTGGCGAATATGGCAGGATCAACTGATGAACATTTCGATAAAGCTTTTGCCCTTCTTTCATTTGAATCTAAAAATTACTTAGACTGGAAATTTTCCAAATGCGTATTTTTTTTTTCATTGAACAGGACTGTTTTGTTTATTGAACTGCGTTCGACGTTTCTATGAAGTAAGATGGCACTACACATTTTAATTAATTAATCTCGCACTACAAAAATTTTTAGAAAATTTCCTGAAAGGGTATTTTGTGTGTGTGTGTGTGTTTTCCATTTTTTAATTATTGCTCTCTTGTGACATTCAACTTATTTCTTTTCTTTTAATAGCCTTTTGTAAATTTTATTATTAATCTTTTAAGACTTTAACCATGCTTTTACGAATCGATATTGTTTATCAAAGAATTTAATATGTTATAAATATTGGAATATAACTGTAAAATCAAGTTGCATTATATTTATTGGATTTTATCACAGATACTTTAGCTTCCAGAATATTTTAATAACTGTGAATTTATGAATGGATTATTTGTTTCTATTTAATTATTACTTTCAACTATCACAACGCATCATAAGCGATAAATGCTTTACTTTATTGAGAACTGTTGCATAATGCTTATTCTTTTACGTGTTTAATTAATCATCAAAATCAGCTATTTAATTAATTAATTCAAATAAGCAAAAGCATTCTAACTTCGATCTTATTGTATGAGTTTTTAATACAGTATCTTCTTTTTGATTCTTATAGTTCTACTTCTAAAATTCTTTTCCCCTAAAACTATGAACAACGGTTGAGATGAGGATGGAAGCAACAATTTTTAAAAACATTATTCCCCTCTCAACGGCTGAAATTCTAATTTCAACTGAGTTAAAATGAGCTAATTACAGCTCAGCCTCCCCGGCCTTTTATTCCTTCTCTAGCAGGATACAGAGACATCTAGTTTAAAAATTGCCATTGTTTATCAAAGAATTAATATGTTGAAAATAGCAATAGCACCATCTGATGGTACTATCGCTAAAATTCCTGGAAATTGTTGACTCTTCCCTTTCTTCGCCAAGATAGCCAAATGGTAGCTAAATTTGTAGACTAGTAGTGTACTTCAAAGACTGACGCACCGACAGTTTTATTGCAATACAATAATTGGTACAAGTAATCGACCGATGAGAACAACTTTTGGATCTGGCGTTGAGCAATTTCTGCAGTTTGCTGATGACATCATTCATTTCTTGACCATAACAAAGGAGCTTTCCGAATCTTTTTGGGCTTAAACTTTTTCATCGTTTCGGAATAAACATCCAGACTTTATCCCATTCCTTAAAATGTTAGAGCACTTTAAGTCGTCAAATGGTAGTAACTCACTAGTCATTCAATACTTCCACTGAGCATCCAACAAAGCTGATGGTAAAACTATCTTCTTATCATGGAAGTAACTACATTGAAAAGCGGCATTACAGATCAAAAACAATATGCATAATGAAAAGATTAAATGAACAACTAAGCAAGAAAATTCGATTTTAGAAGTTTAAATTCTGAATTCAAATTAATTTAGCATGTGGTAATGAGTATTTGCTTTTTTAATTAATAAATTTTTATTATAATTAGTTTCAATTAACATGTCAATTTCCATTACATACTTTTATTCCTAAAACTATTTATTTATAACACACTTTTAGAAAGTTGCATTATTCTTTAAAAAAATAACGACATTTCGTAGAAATGGTTTAATATTTAGATGTAATTGCAATGAATTTTTATTATATATTAGTACCATATCTACACTGGAGTGTTGTGAGAGAAAAAATTATTGAATTTTTAAACTGCATAAACAAGGAATACTTTTCTTCTTTTCAGTTTTTAAAATTCCAGAACGAGGATGACACGTGCAATGGAAAGCGTTAAGTTCGATAGCAAGATCAGCTGGGTTGTTGCCATAGCCAGTGCATGTATGAATTTACTTATTTTGATACCACTGAAAGTCAGCGGTCTGATTTTTGTTGAGATCCTGGATCGATACCACGTCGGCAGAAATCTAGCTGGCTATCCAACATTTACAATCATTCTAATGCGATGCACTACTGGTATGTTTTGGAATTTAGCAATTTTTTCTTATAAGTATGTTACATATCCGTTTGATTTAAATTGTTTTTCAACACTGAAAAACTCAAAAAGTAATTTTTATAGTTATTTTATTTGAAGTGAAATGTTTTGTAAATGTTATGTAAGTGAAATGTTATGTAAGTGAAATGTTATGTAATAACTCTTTTTTCAAAAATCAACTATTAATGTTCTGTTTGAAAGAAGAATTAACTGTTATATCTTAAAACTCCTTTGCTTTGGCTTTCTTTATTCGCATAATTCAGATTTCCTATGAAATTTATATACATGTATATCATATGGCTTTTCTCTTTATAAGAAAAACTTTATCGCTCGTTTATCCTTTTTTATCCATATTTCTATCTCTTTATAGAAGATATTCTCTTTAATCTTATTCATTGGAACTAAACGAAATCTTTTAATTTGTTCCTTAAACAAAAACATGTTGATAAGTCCAAAGAGATAATTTCTCAAGAGGAATTTTTTTTAAACGCAAGTGATGAACTGAAATCGATGCTTTTGGTATGAAACCAGATTAATAATGAAGTGAATGAACTTAAAAATTAAAAGAAATCCAAAATAATAATAAATAACTGAAAATAAAATAAACAGTCGTAACGAATCGACAATAAAAATAAATGTCAATTACCTTGATTCATGCTGCGTGTGTCTGTTGGTCAATTGACTGGATTGAGTTTCTTGCAACGTTTGAGTGAAGCAGTTGATTGAAAACGACCTAAATTGGGACCCTACTGGTGTGGCATTACGATAATCTTTTCCTATAAAGCTATTGTTATTATTGTTTTTTTTTAAATAAGTCCACAAATGCTGTTTTTTATATTCATTTGATACGGCTTTTTCTTATTTCTACCATTAAAATCGTCCTTTTTGGTACCGATTTCGACTCTGTTGATAGAAGAAAAGATTATTTATTAGAAAGTTGAAAAAATTTGTCGAAAAAAAAATTCAGTACATGTTTTGAGAATTTAAGAAAATGTTGGTGCAAAAACTTTCTTTATCATTTCATTTCAATAAATAATTTTGAAAGATCTGATAGAATGTGGTGATCCACTTTTCAAGTTAATTCAAAAATTTTCAGTCTGTACCAAAAAGAACAAGTGTTTCAAATGTTATATTTTCAATGCACTTCCTGTTGATTGATGCTTTTGACACCAACACAATCATGATGATAACACCACTTGAAAAATGAATGAAATTCTAAAAAACCACGTGGAAATTGGTAGAATCAAAGAACTGTTGACTTTTTTCTTTATTTGGTTTGGTATTATCATTATAAATTCTAGCAATTGATCGGGCTGTCATTAAACAATATATGATGAGTATTTTGAAGAAAGCAGCCAAAAATGATCTGAATTGGGAGAAGATAATGCATGGATTTTGCAATATAGTTTGTGCGTCTTTTCACATTGTCTTTACTAGTAGTGAACTTTTGGTTATGAACTACTAGTAAGCCAATGGGGCTCGGCAAGCATAGCATTCGTTATTTATTTAAATTAAGAGGGTTTTATAAAGATTACTAGTTCCGCGGGAAAGCATATAAGCCTGATTTCAGTATCGATGTAGAAAAATTATTTAATTCATGATTATTAAAAGAGCTTATGTCTTATGACGGGTGTCTAACTTAACCCGTACATTCGACTTACGATATATCTATTATTTCTTTTCTTTATTACTGTATTTTTTGGGTTAAGGTTGAATCATATCGCTTCAAAAGCTGCATGTTTCTACCTGATAAAATTTTTAACATTTTACATCTGCAACTTATATACTAATTTAATATTTAAGTGTTTATTATATCAATTAGAAGTGAATATCCTTTTTTTCCTTGAAATTTACTCAAAAGGTAAAAGAAATTCTGAATTCAATAATTTTTTATTTTTCCAACATTTCCTCTGCAATATCTTTTCCAATCTTTATTCTTCTTTCTGGGCTTCATTGTCCACAGTATACTTTTAAGGCGCAAAGTTTAAAGTGGTGTATGTTATTTGCAGGGCCCTTTGTGGGATACTTTTCGGAGATATTTGGAATGAACCAAGTGATGATTCTCGGAAGCATTTTATCGGCTGCTGGAATATCAGCCTGCTTCTTCGCTGAAGATGTCGCGGTGGTGATTGTTTTCTTAGGAGTCATTCATGGTAATTATTTCTCTTTCTGCAAATCTCAAAATCTTAAAATTTTCACCTTAATCACTTACATGAAAATTAGACTGTAAGCTTATTTGCTTTCCAAAATTTTAGTTCTTTTTTTTCTAATTTAACTTAAATCTGCAGGCATAAAATTACAATTTCAAAATTACCCTTAACTTAAAGAGAATTATGATGGTTGATGGTAAGGTTTCAATGTCGGAGGGTCTCAGATTCTACACTTAATTCTATAAAAAAATCGCCGCGTAAATGATTCTAGCGCTTTTTAAATCAAACGTCTTCCTGTTTGTGAAGTGCGAAAATGTGGAGAGGGGAAACGTTTAGAGATATAGGCTTGGCTCCAAATGAAATAACTATAATGTTTCGTTAAAAATAAACCTAAATGAACTAAACTAAACTAAGAGGAATTTCAATAGCTGGTCTTGTTATCTTTACAAAAATTTCCGTGTATTACATTGATAACAACGTCGATACCTTTAGGACATCTTAATTTAAAAAATCATGACACGAAATATTAATCTTAACAAATTGTGATGTATTATTTCAGTAGAAGAAAAAATTGTTCTTACTATCCAATTCGAAATGTAAATAAAAATTTTGCTTATTCAAGTAATATTTGCAAATGTTTTCGAATAAGTAATGATCCTTCACGTTATAAACACAAGAATGATTGACTATAGACAAACAGACAAAACTGGAATATTGAAAGATTACTAAGAACAATGACAAACAATCTAAATACATAGATGAAAACGAAAATGAAAGCAATATTTATGAGAAGCCCCAACTTATAATACATATAATAGCGTCTGGAAGAATAATCAGAAAATTGAATATGCAAACTCATTGCGCACATTGTTCTGTTATTTAAATATGGATTTCTTTTTAATTGGGAAATTTTGGCAACAGATGGTTTGTCAAAAATATGGGTTGCACTTTCTTTGAATAAAATCTTTTCTTTTGTTATTTTTTTCATAATTTAATGCTCATGATTTCTCAAAGGAAAATATTTTTAAGCTCCAAATTTAAACTGACATTAAAATCTCATTAATTTAACAGCCTATTCCGCTCGTTGTGTATATAAAGCATCCTGATATAACTAAGTTCAGTGACATCTGTACTATCAAAAAAGCAAGTGCCCCCAAAAGCTGACATTCATGGTGGCATTTAGACCTGCTTTGAGTCCAAAAAAGCCCCTTTTTGGCGTCATGTCTCTCTTTGTCCGCATGTCTGTGAGATCGTTAACTCAATATAACTGTGAAAAGATGGCTGAAATTTGTCATATGGAATTGCGCCAAAATTTGCAGGTCCAAAATTCATTCTCAAGAATTACTTCTGGTTGGCTGTTCGAGTACAAGTGAACTTGATAACTAGAAAATACGCAGATATAGGTAAATGAAACTTGATATGAAGGTTTAATATTGAAAATAGATACACTTCAAATTCTGAGATAAATATCTCAATTGATTGAAAATTTGACGATCTGTACTTTCGTATGCATGTAAACTTGGTAATTCATAAAGACTTAATGAATGTCTGAATTCATAAATTAATTCATAATGACTTATATGAAGATTTAAATGAATGAAACTTTAGTATTACTACTATTGTAGTTTTGTGTCAAGCTTTGTAGTCGAATAGCCTGCAAAAATGTATTTAAGAATATATATATATATATAACCATAAAAATTATTAAAACAATAAAAAATAAAAACCCATTTCCTGGTCAACAAAAATTAAAACGAAACCAACTAGGTTGAAATCGAAATTAAAATTCAATTCGGAATTAAACGCTAAAAGTTCACAAAATGAAAGGTAAATGAAATAGAACCAATTAATGAAACAAATCCAAGTTAATATAATAAATAAAATTATGTAAATGAAACGAAACTAAAACTGGAATCGAAACTAAAAATTATTACGGATTCAAACAAGTTTAAGAATTAAAATTTTTTTTAGTTTTTAAATCAATCATTGTATTTGGTGAGCGCAAATGCAGCTACTATATATGTGTGTGTGTGCTTGTCAATATTTTGTAATAATATTTTCTAGCGTTATCTTAGGAAAAATGTAAAACTCTTGCTTAATTTGTAATTAACTGAAAAGTTTTTGTAAAAAATCATTCTGATATACACGTTTCCATCCTTCAAAATATATCTTTGACATATTTGATACCTCGATTAAATGGACTGTCTATAGAGCTTCAAAACAAAAAATAATAGGAACAACGTATTTTTGAAATATATCTTACTTCATCCATCTAATACAATTCAGCCATTTGTTACAATAATCAGCCATCGAATGGTGGCAATAAGTAAGATAACAAACAAGCAATCACCTATATAAGCATGAGAAAATTTTATGCCCAGCAATAAAGTCCTTATATCAGATGTGAAGAGAAGCATGGTCATTAGAGTTTTCTTTGCTGACGCGTCCGTGATTAGAATATTTAACATTGTGGGTATTTCAAGGACCATTGTGCCTATAATCATAATTGTTTACCACAAACTAGGAAAATTATACTTTGAGGAACAGAACTGTGCTCAATATTTTAACTCGGCTGGCCGAGATAGTTGCCCCAAATCGTAGCATTACGCTGCTGATATGTACACTCACCTCCAAAACCCTTTCAAAATTATTCAATGAAAGCAGCATGCTGCGGTCATTCATGACAGAGTCATCATTATTGCATCTGAACATACTTTGGTGTCTCTACAAAATGTTGAGAAGCGGTGACGATGGTGCTTAGATCAATAAAGCTGGATGCTACAGTAATGGGAACCAGCAGTCTGGTTTAATGTATCATCATTTACATCATTTCAGACCACCAAGCTTGTATTTGTCTATTGAACAATATCAGAAAACTGTCTCCTATCACAAGATTGAAGGAGGTACGATAGCATAGCCTCCCCAAGCCTACCAACAAGTAGTCTTCAGAGAAAAATCACAATTGGATATCATCAAGATGGATACCATTTGATGATTCACTCTAAATCCTGGAAAACGTTTACTATTTCTAGATGATATTATAGTATTTACAAGGTTCTCAATATTCAAGCATGATTAGATAAGGACAACAATAAAAGATAATATTTCACTTGGTATCCTGGTCTCAATATCATTGACCACTTATGGAGTTTTATTGAACACATTACGTCCCTTGTGTCTTTTCAGGCACACTCCCTGATCTTAAAATCCCTCTATACGAAAGATGGCTGCAAATCTTCTTAACTTTGTGTATGATATTTATTTATTAATCACGTGTCAAATTCAGCTGTAATTCGAGTAAAGAAAGGGGCAGTCCCCTATCAATAAAAAGTGTGCGTCCTTTTATAAATGTTTCAATTACTTTGTCTTTACTCGTATATAATGTATAGACTTCAATAAAAAGTTGCTGCAAGAGTCTAAAAAATATAGTGCCAAGAACTATTATCCTTTTAAAATAAATAAGATATATAGCCCTCCGAGCGCCCAATTATTTTGAGTATGATTTCTCAAAAATTGATCTCTATCCGTCTAAAGGTTACTTAAAAATATCAGTTTCACACAAGACAGTGTCCGAAAAAGAAACGAGCATTTTTCCCTTCCCCTCCTTCCAGTCGTGAGGTTCCAATTAACCCAGTGGGGGGACTGGTTTTCAATCTATCTGGCTATCTTACTGATTGACTACTTCCCTCGCCCGTCTTTGAACAGCAACTTTTTTTTCGTATTAGCAATATGTAGTTTCAAATAAAACGGCGACATGAATTCACATCTTGGAAAGGGAAAAAATATTTTCCATTAGATGTCTTAAATTTTTAAACTAAAGTTTTTGTATAATTAAATTGACTATTACATATTTGTATTTATTCCGACATTTTTATAAAAGACACTGTGCTATAAATTGTCTTTTTATTAAAAAATATATATAAAAAATAAGAAAAGCATTTAGAAATATAAATGTGCTAAAATCATGCTACACATTTACACCTTTTTTTGCAAATAATATAAGTAATATTTAATGCAAATATATTTTTCCGAACGTATATAAGTTTCAAAATTTGTGCTTTTTAGAGACGTAATTTAAGATATCTTTTACACTAAAAGGTGGAAAATTTACATCTTAATTATGAAATCTCAGCAATTAATGTTGTTTTTTCATAAAGGAGCAAATACTTCGATAATTCTTTGATAAACTTTACAAAGCTGCATATCCAAGCTTTTGGAATTAATATAAATATTTGAAAATATCCCTTAAGGACGTTCTTACATTTAATAATAGGATTTTTCAATTTTTAACTCAAAATTCGAAAACAATTTTCAAAAGAAATTAAAAGGCAAAAAAAAGAAATTTTTCTCTAATTTTTTTTGAAAATTTCAAAGTGATGAAATCAATTTTTAGTGAGATATGAAGCGATATTAATTGCAATTCACCAACAATAGTTTTCGTTATTTATTTTATATTTAAAGGTCTTATGGCCTTAGTTATCTGAATATTTGTATGAAATCAAAAAGTCTTTGTAGAAATAATAAATCGGATTTTTTTAAATATAGTTTTTAAAAAATTTTCTGTTTTAATATATTTCTGCCTGTTTTGAATAAAAAATTATTTGTCAGTTTTAATACAATATTGTTTATAAATCAAAATCACTTTGGCAAGAAAACACTTTTCAGTGCTTCAACACAATCTGTCATAGAATCTATCTTTTGAGAACACCAGAATTAACAGATAGGTACATTTTTTTAAAGTTCTGAATGACAGAATGTATAAGTGTATAAATCAAATGTTCCAAATTAAATAATTTCGTACTTGCCATATTTCTAAATGAAATCAAGGCGAAACAGAATATAAACCGGAATTAAGGTTATTGGGAATGATAAAAAGAACATGTTTGAAGCAACTAAGCAACTTTCAAAATTTATTTTGCTAATTTTCTACCAAAATTTTTGGGTTGATTCTTCATACAAATTTTTTAATGCTTTTCTAATTCGAAGAATCTGATCTTGAAGAAATTGAAGTACTTATTTGATAATAAGTTCCTCATATTTAAATACTATTTGTTTAATTTCTACATTGTTCAACAATCTATAGCTTATTTGAGTGATTTATTAATGACGTACTGAATGCAGAAATAGTACAGTGATTAATGTCTAGAATACGGTACATTAATCACGAACAGAATCAGGTATAAATCCGAAATTAAATTTAATAAAGCAGTGAACATTTAATTTGCATTGAGAATTTTATCAAGTCAGTGTTCATTTGATTATAATCATTGTGCTCACGATTATTATTTCTTTATATTTCTCCAGAATTAGTCGCTAAAACGTAAGATTTTTTTTCTTTTCAAATTTACAAATATTTTAAAACCGTTAGTATGACATCATTTGAAACCATGGAAACATTTTTGAAATAATTTTAGAAAATTATTATTTCGAATTAGAATTGGTTGCAATGCATATAAAGTATCTCATATGTCACATTTTTCAAATAGTTTCCTAACTATTTTCAAGTGCACCTTAAAGTACTCATTCATTCATCATTAAAGTCTTGATGATGTCGTTAGTCTTGATTTAATCAATTATAGCATATCATGTGAAAGATTCGTATAACATATTATTAAGCCATAAATAAGCCATTAAAAAGTTCTTAAAAATTTTAACTGAAGTTACTGTTTCAAAAAAGCAGATATTTTTTCTCAACGTTAAGAAAGTAACGACGGAACGTTATGGTAAAATAGCAAAATTGATTTCAATTTCATTTCTATAAAAATGAAATGTTACAAATTATTTCTAAAATTAATTTTGAATTGTTTATAAAATCTGGAGAAAAATTGTTTCGAAAACGAAAATTTTGTCTTTGGAAAATTAAACTTTTGAATTTTAGTGTGACACAATTGCCAATAAGCTTTTCTGATCGATTACATTTAAATTAAGATTTAATAAATAAAAAATTAACAATTTTGAAAAAGATTCTAATTATTGAATATCTATCGGTCAGGAAGTAAATAAGTACCAAATTTTATAAATTTAGAACCAGCTGTTTATGTGTAGTTAGTTTTTGATGATTTTTGTTTCTCGCGATTTATAAAGACAGAATTTAACAGTATGGCTGTTATAAATATATTTGAATTTTTAATTCGGAAGCTGTAATATAAATTTATATTTCAGCGAATTAAATTAAATAACACACGAAAATTTTGATTGAATTAATTTAAACACAAATAATTAAATTAAAATATGAAATTCCTTTCAAGACCTTATGCCGTATTTTAAAAAAATGAAAAAGAAAATTGAAACATTCTTACGTCAAAAATCAAATTTTAACAAACAGTTTTGATTTCTTAACTGAAAATCTATCAACGTATTCATGTTATGAATTTTGAGGCAAAGTAGTTAAATAAATAAATAAAATAAATTTCTTTTATTTTTGTTATACTTTTGATGGTGTTAGAGGCATTTAAAATTGTTCAATAGCAACATTTTACTGGAAAATCTATTCAGAAATATTTTGTTTTATTAAGGAATGAGTTCTTAAATTATTTTGATAAGTGAAATTTAGTGAGAAGATTTTTTTTCTCATAAGTTTCCGAAAACCACATTAAAATACTTCCTTCTTAAATCCTTTAACGATAAGGAGTTCTTTTATGAGCGCTAAGTGCTTTTTTGTGATGGGGGGGGGTTCTTCCACCTGGATCATAAAGCAATCTATCATTGCCAAAAAGGTCATTAACGGTGGGGGACGGTACAGAAGAAAAAAAAACGCCGTCATCCTTTTCGATGGTTCAATTGGAAGTAGGAAAAACCGTTTGCGCCCGTCTTGGAAACAACTGAACAGATCGAAAAATCGCGGTTTCACCCGTTTCGGAGGGGATGTGATTTTCAGAAATAAACGTTTCAACCGCTTGGAGGGATATATAATATTATGTTTTGCATGTAAATAAATGTAATGAATAGTAAAATAGTTAGTCTGATTTCCACAAACAATTAATTATACGAGATTTCCTATGAGGGGAACATTCATTTTAAGAAACATATCACCTTCACATTATAAACATTATTTTAATCCTGCTCCTTTGAAAATTTTAGGAATTAATCGTCAAATTAACGCCATCTTTTAACAGATTGTATCCGTAAACAGATAATATACTGAGAAGTTTGTTGTAGTACTGGTTACAGTATGTATTTCTGTGCACAATAAAGCATTTCTTGTTTATCTCTTCCAGGACTTGGAATTGCCTTTCTCAACACATTCTTGCCTATGATTGTAAAGATCCATTTTAAGAAACACCTCTCTTTAGCATTCGGAGTGACTCTAGCAGGTGCTTGCGTCGGAGCATTCTTCACACCTCCTCTTCTTTTGTGGATCTTCCGAAATTATGGTACATCCGGAGGATTTCTTATCATAGGAGCAATGGTTCTGAACAGCTTGCCCATCGTTATGTTTATCAACATTTTATCGCCTGATAGATCTTCCAGCAACTCCGTGAAATCTAAAGTGTGCACAAAAGGACATTTAGAAACAGGAGTAACTACAATGGTCAATTCTTCTGAAGGTGAAACCATTCATAAGGCAGATATTAATGGCGATAAAAACGAAAAAGATGTAAAGACGCGTGAGGAGAATGTTGTTCCCGAAATACAAAATAGTCCTCAATTTAAGGATGTAACTTCCTTAGAATTGAACAGGCTTAAATGTGATCACGCCGATGTCGTGATAGATGGAACAGATGCTAAGGTACGAGGTCCTTCAAAAGAATTAAATGAGTATGGAATTTCAGCGGAGGAAGTGGATTCAGAAACGCGAAAGAAAGGTGTGGATGAATGTGAGATTATATCAGAAATCAAACAGAAAACTATCACTCATGAAAAGGAAGATAAAGTGGACCGCTTTATAAATATCATTGAACTCAGAAATTATTCCAAAGGAGAGTCAGTTGCTCTCCTGGATATTCGAACGAAGACAATAACAAACATTTCTGACGAAGCGCTCGATCCATCAACTGATTATACATATTCAAAGAGTAAATGTAAAATCAGTGCTGAAATAAATAATAAAAATATAATAGAAAATGTAAAAGATTACGATCTTAGTAAAGACAGTGACAGTGAGGCCTTTCCAAGTAATTCAGTGAAGAATATATTAGCTTCTAGTTCATCGGAATACTCAGCAAAGACTCTGTTGCAGTTAAGGACAGAAACAGAAGTTGTTCCTCCGTTTCTCAGTTCTTTTAATCCAATATCTTCAAATCAAGAAATCAATCACAAAGAAGAATTAAAAACTGATAAGCAGCAATCAACTAGGGCAGCAAATGCCAACAAATCTTTAAAGATTTTTTTCGACGTAACATTTTGGATCGTAGTGATAACGCAGAGTCTTCACATGTTCATTATGATGATATTTTGGACCACCATGATTGACTTCTCAAGGGATAAAAACGTTGATAGAAGCATGGAGGTATATTTGTTGATGATTTTACCCATAGCTGAAATAATAGGACGCCTAGGCCTGGGATGGATAACTGATTATAATTATTTAAGTAGAATAAATTTTTGCGTCCTCTTTTTCACAGCGATGGGTAGTTCCTGTTCACTCATGGCATGGTCGAAGAGTTTTAGTGTTGTGATGGCAAGCATCTTTGCATTTGGCGTTGTTTCTAGCGGACTTTTAGCAGTGTTTCCAATGGTAATTTTTGAATACTTCGAAAAGGGCAAGCATACAATGGGACAGGCTTCGAGACATTGCATTTTTGGTATTTTCAGTTGTTTGAATGGTCCAATGATAGGTAAGAAAAATCGTTTTTATTTAATATTAAAATCGCTATTAAGCGCTTACTTAAATAAAAAGTTGGAAAATTTGGTTTCTTTTGGCTTGAAAGAAAAATTGAGGTTTCTCACCTCTAGAAATTAACTATTCTTAATATAATATAATTAATATAGCAGTGCTTTTTATAGTAATTAAGAGTATTATTGATTAATGATTATTACTGGGAAATTTTATTTTTAAAGTATTTTAATCCTGAATAAAAATGAGTTTTGCAAATTCAAATAAATGAAATGGACACAGAAAATTATCTATTTACTGAATAGTTTTGATTAATCTGATAAGAACAAACTACTTTTCTGTTATATTTGTTCAATTTCAGTTACATTATGTTTGCTATTTTATTCAAGTAAAGTACAACAAATTTAACATCTAACTTTAAACGTTAGAATTGTCAAAGGAAAAAAAAGGAGTAGATTGACTTTTTTCTTTTAGATTTGTTTGCTTTATTTTTTATTAATATGAAACGCGTTGCTCTTTTTTTAAAAAAAAGATGCGAGTAACTCAACAAAGTATATTGCGATGGATATATATGATGTTCAAAGTTAAGCTACAAAAATACAAGTGATTTCCTAGTAGCCTCGTTTATTGTACCATTTAATTCCATTTATCTCGTTTAATTGTATTTAATTTATTTAAATCTCTTTTGCCTTGTTTGGTGCTCATAGCTCTTCCAATTTTAATTGATAAAAGTCTAAATTGTATCATTCTTAGTATTGTTTGTGGAGTGCATGAATTTCCCAGAAAAGTCAAAACCCACTCCATCACCTTCGCAAATGCAGCTATCAGCGTCATCAAACATCCATTTATGTGTTCTCTAAAGTCGTAAATTATTTTCTTATTTCATTTAAATGTCTCAGATGGTTCCAACATCAAAATCATATAATGCATTTATTGATGTTAGACGAAGTATTAATATAAGTATTTGCTTACATGAAGATCTCAACAGCGTGTTTAATTGGTTTAAATTATACTAATGAAATTTAAAGAGCAGCAGTTTTAAAATTTCAGTGTAACAAATATATCTTAATGTCTTTGTTAATAGATTTTATTTTTAAGAAAGTTCATGGAAGAAATTCAAAAAATAAAATTCACTAAAGTATAACCAAATAGCATTAAAAGAATTGAAAACCATTCATTTCTGATCTTTTAGTAATAGAAGAAAATAAGCGATCATATATTTGTTGAAACAAAAGTGTAATGGCATATTTTCAAATCGCAAAAGTTTCAACAAGTACTTTCGGTTGTTTAAATTTCATTGAAACAACAAAAAGTATTATAACAAATAATGCATAATTTAAAAATGAATAAATAAAAAGACGCTTGATAAAGGCTTGAAACCAAACAAGTGTTTAAAGAAAAATAGAAAACTCTGATAGATTTTTTGGAAACTAATTAAAAAAACAGCTGAGATAGCATTTTTTCATAAATTGAAAATTTTGATTTTTTTCAGCTACCAGTTAGATGCATTTTAAGTAAGGAAAACATTTTCTTAATTCATCTGATTCTTTTTATTACATTTGTGAGGAATTTGTAGTTGCCAAATATCAAAGAAATATATATTTTGTGAAGAAAGTATGTTATGTATATTTCAATATAAAAGTAATAAATATTATTATCTTTGATGACATAAAGAGTGTAGAAGAATTGTGAAAGTAAAGAAAGGTTTCCCTTTTGGAATTCCTATGATTTGAAGGGAACTCAAAAATCATAATGATAACTGCTACTTCTATTTATGTAACGTGAAGGGATAAAATTTAATCAAGAAGAAAGAAATATATCAGCAAAACTTTCACAATGGACCCTATTTCTCATAGTTCAGAGAAACTTGTTCCTAAATCTATATGAAATGGACGTCTTCAGATTCCTCTTGAAGAATCTGAAGATGAAAATGAATATTATGACATGGACTGTCATGGTGTTTCAGATCACAGTGAGCTCCAGTTTTTCCCCTAGCTGAAATTGATTATTAAGTTAGAAACCCTGGCCCTTCTAAAAAATCTCCCGAACTCTTGGGCACAAGGATAAAGCGAAAGACCTTATTGGTCCTTGCTATCTCTTTCTCGTGGCTTGGAAAGAGAGGAACAAATTCTGTTTCATTAATTTCTCAAGACAGAGGCTTGGTGTACTGAATCAATATCCCTGGATTGATGAAGAAATTTAATTTTCAGTATAGCGTGAATTGGAGAAGCTCTTTACTGACTCCCTAAAAAAATAAAAAAACAGCTTCAGAACAGTGGTTCTGCGTAATGGCAGCAAGTGGGCTTCAATTCCATTAGAGCATTATAGGCAACTAAAAGAATCATAAAAACAAATAACTATGGTCCTCCAAAAATTTGAAATATAAAGCATATGAATGGACGATATGTGGTGATCTAAAAGTTCTTTCCTTTCTTCTTGATCAACAAGTAACTTTGCTTCGTGCATGAATAGGACAGTCTAGATGCGGAATTGCTGCCTCAAAAGGGAGTGACCGCTTAAAAAAGAATTAAAATCTAAAAAACAAAAGGGAAATAAAAGAAACTTCGGTTGGTGCTCCTTCTTTGGTTTTCACTTCCCATCAAAGTTGACTCAATGAAACTTTTTATAAATCCTCAACAACTAAAAAAAAATTTTTTTTAAGAGAAGGAATTTAAAAACCTACGCAATACAAGTTTACAGGACTGTCAGAAGCAAAAATAAAGGGAGGTGCGTCTTCGCACGTACTGGAAATCTTCGTGCATTTCGTAATCAAGAAACTTTTTTTATGGCGAAGTGTTTGAAAGTAAATGTATGTTTTTTATTACGCCGTATATATAATTATTAATTCTAAATAATTATTTTCTGCTTTGTACACTTACGGATGTGAAATTTTACAATGATTTTAAATGAATTTCACGTCTTAATAATTTTTAATTAGATCAAAACGTGTAGTACATTCTTCCACAAAGTTATAAGTAAAAAACTTACAGTTACTTTCAAGAAATTAAAAAGGGGGAAATGAAGAAATGATTTTTTTCCAATCGCTTTTCATGCATGTATTATTTTTTTAAAAATATTTCTAGATTATAATATTTAACAAGTGCCATGAATGACTTCAGTGAAAATAACGTATGTTTGATCACTTAAATATCGCCTAAATTATTCTTTGTAAGCTGTTAAGTATCTAAAATGTGATCTTTGCCAAGACCGTTGGCAATCAATTCTTCAATATATATTTCCAATTTTGTAGCATCTCAAATACTGTGAATATGCTATTTAACTTAACTGAATGTTTTTGTTCAACATCAAAGTTAGATTCACAATGTCCAAGTTCTTCCATAATTCTGACTTCTGGGAATCTTCTAGTGAAAAGAAACAAATGCCAGCCAAAAAATATATGCCATAAAAATATCTTAATTTCCGAAGTATTTTTTATGAAGATGTGTTAATATTTATTACTATCCGCATTTTGGCCATTAGTTCTTAAATGACAGACAATATAACCCTAGAATTTAGTTTTGTCAACTTAAATAGCAAAAAAATAATGGTAACACATTTTTTTAGACATAAGCAATTTTCTACAACACAAATACATCAAAATCTTGCATTTCATCAACAAGATTATTTCCGTATTTTATGGTGACGTTTAAAGTATGACGGCATGATGAGGAGTATCAACGTATCTTCATTTGGAGAATATAATTTCCAAATTTCCTCCTCTTCAACAAAAGAAAAACTGTTCTTTGCATGAAAAGGAATCGTCTTGGAAGATGGGTACTTCGAAATGTCTTTAATGGGATCTGAGATCATAGAACGGTACAAAGAAGTTTCATATAAAAACCATTTATGAATATTTTTCTGTACAACTGTATTCATCTCTATGAATGATAAAAGCAGTAATGTATCTGTATTAATACAAAATACTTAGTAAAATCTTGGAGGTATCGTACAATATCTTATACTAATAAAGTTCATTTTTTTTTTTTTTTTGGAAAAAGGAAGTATTCGCGGAATAGCGTGGAGAGTCCTTTTCTTTGGAACAAACTTACGAAACTTTTGAAAAGACCTTTCCACGACGACAAATCCTTCTGATTTAAAATCTCACAGCTTGAAGAATAAGATTTATTAAAATAAGCACTGATCTGCAACTACTTTATTAGCAGGCTCTCAGAAAGGTTGTCCAAATCATGGCCGAAAAATTTTGACAATATTGTTACGAACCTGTAGTTTCGCTTTCTCGCGCTAATACTGTTATCGTAAGGAAGACAGATTCACAGTAATCTATATTGAATAGCGAATGGGTGTGACGTCAGAAATCCCATTGCTTGACAATAAACTTGGCGATCATTTGGCTACTTGGCGACAAATTTGGCAACTTTGGCGACAAAATGGAAAGTACCTGTAACATCAAGAATTTTCCCGATCCGTCCATTAGGAGCCGAGATACGCCTAGAATGATCCTGATTGGTCCAGAAGGTTTAGCCCCGCCTTACGCCACTATATAAGGGCCAGCCATCTCAATTGAATCAATCGGAAAAACAAGGAAAGGAAAAGACCTGAAGAAGAATTGGAGAGAGAAGCCGAAGCTGAACGGTCTGGTGTTCAACGGAGAAGTCGAAGCTGAGCTGCGGAGTTGAATCAAGAAGATCTGAATAGGAAGGTCTTGAATTGAGCAGTCCTGAACAGAGGACTGCTGATCTCTGTGTGACATATTCTGATGAAACCTGTGTCGTAGCCCGTTGTGTCGTCGTCTGGAATGGAGCTGTCCTGAACTGAGGAGTAGTCCAGTTGTGCGAAGAAGTGAGTCGGCAGCGAAGGCAAGAGGAGACAGAAGAATAGTTTCAGCCTGCTGCGGAGAGACTTACGTGAGTGCAGACAGAATCTCTTAAAGATTCCCTCTCCTGCCTGAGACTTGTCTGGCCGTTTTGTGAGCTGTGGACATTGTCACTACGGAGTTTCTGCCTGTGGACTACTGCTGATATTGTAGGCTACTATCTGCTGTGTGCTGTCCTGTGTGTTTGTCTCGGCAATATATAGTTGTTTCCTGTAAATAGTTGTCGTCTTTGTGCTGTCCTGTCTTGGTCCTGTAATTGTGTTGTGTCTTCGACTAAAGGACTGATCATTGTGTGTGTTCATTATCTTCTCTAATACCACTGTACGAGGTAAAAAGATTTTAGTGTAGCATAGGAAAATCCATAACAATATCATTAATCATAATTTGGCCACTATTAATTTCATTTTCATATTTAATGTTTTCATTTCATAGGGATAATTTCTGTTCATAATCAATAATATTAGGTTTATATGTGTCACAATCCATCATTTGTTTTATGTTTATAATTTTATTTCGCCCCATTTTTGGATAACAATCACATTTATAACCTAGTCTTTTAATAATAAATTTCTTTTATAACATAATTTTTGCGTTGAATACCTTAAGTATATGTTCCATATTTATTTTTAATTGAGTGCATTTTTCATTTCGTTTCAGGATACTTCAGAGACACCGTTGGATCTTACGCCTGGCTGTATCACACGATAGCTATGGTGTCGGTGGCCTGTGGGGCTCTTTCAGCCCTAATCCCTGTGCTTGCCAGGATGAGAGATGAAAAAGAAAAAAAGAAGATAAAAAGTTGAAAATATTACGAATCATTCAAGAAGAGAAATATTTACGCAACATCGTCGTAGTTTAAAAATTGAACTGTTACAAAAAAAGTATGATAGTTGAAAAAGTATCATAAAATTAACACGGAAGAGAGTTTCGAGTTTGAAATTCGAATGTTTTCAAATGAAATTTTAAAACATAATTCGAGTTATTTCAGAATTAACAATTCATAAAAAAGGCAAAAGTTTGTATGCTTGAAAACGAGGAATGGAATATAATTAGAAACTCATTATAACAATTTAAGTCCCAATAAATATCAAGAAAAAGAAAATTAATAAAAAGAGAATTGTACAAAAAGTAGTGAATAACATGATTGGTAAAACAACTTCAGTTTCTAATAATGATTCTTGTGAAACCTTTTACTTTGCCCCCAAATTTTTAATATTAAAATTATTTTTCACTTTTTAGTGTACTGATAAAGCTGAGCGTTTTATTATTATTACTCTTAGTATATTTTTGAAAAGTTTATTACATTAACTATACTACCAAATACTAGAAATAAACAACAAAAGTATTTTCAATTAGACTTAATCGTTCACATTCGTATAATATTCGTGCTCTGTTCTTTTCTCCTTAAAAAAAGATAGAATTTATGAAAGAGCATTTTTTGGGACAGAGAGTGAAGAACTCTTCATATGATATAATACTGAAAGGGAAATGGTAATATTAATGAATCTCACAACCTTATGGAAGACTTATTATGATAATTATCAGTTACTTATTATTGAAATCTTTGAATGTTTTTTTTAACATTTGTATTTTCTCAAATATAAAAAAAAAATCTTCAATGCTTTTTCCTTCTTCATTACATTTTTTGTTATTGCATTTAAAATTGAATATTCATCCATTTTCTAATTTTAAAAAAATTAATTGTTTGTAAAATCTTAGCTAGAGTTTTGAACTAAAACTTATTTTGATTTCGCACAAAATATTCAAATCCCTAATTGCAACTGCAACCGGCATTTAAATAATGACTTCATAGTCACCAATTAACTTTTCAAGTTTAGATGAAAAATCTTATAAAATGTATTCTTTGAAACTTGACTTTTTTTTTTGCTGTTAATATCAATAAATGTATTACAAAACGCAAAACAAGATTTTAAAGCGTAATTGAACAAAAATCAAGAAATGCTTTCTCAGCATGCAGGTAAAAGATAAAAAAAAAAGATCGATAATTTCTTATCCAGAAAATTAAATGCTTTTTGCCTCTTGGTGTTTTTTTGATTATTATGAGACTGCAGACTAAAAAAAAACTTCGACAAAAAAGACCTTTTTTTCTTCGAAGTGAACAGAATTTCAGGAAATCTCTTAATATTATGTTTCGTGCTAATCAATATTGGTTTTGAAGCAGCGCTATATAGAGCCTGAACATTATATAGATAAAATTAACAATTATTTGTAAGTCTAAATAAGTTTTCTATACTATTTTTAAGGAAATTTAATTTGGCGCTTTTATTTGAATTATAAAGGCATTGTGCTCGAACTTATTCAAATTAGAATCAAGTATCTTCTAAATTTTGGAGCATTATTTTAACAATATTCTTAATTAATAACTGTTGGAAGTTTTATATTAGGTTGCTTCAATATGTTTGAAAAAAAAATGCTGCATAATTTTTGAAAAATACTTCATTTTATAACTGAAAATAATATCGATTTTTCTTTTTTACAATTTTGCATAAAATGAATAGTTTTATACTTAAGGTATGGTACCAATTCTCTAAAAAGTGGTTTACAGCTAAAATATAGTATAATTTCAAAATGTCAAAATCTGCTACTTAAAGTTATTTGCATAGAAGTTAAATTAAAATTAATAAAGGGAATTTAGTTTTGGAAGTTAAGAAATTGAAAGGGAACACCCAAAACATATTTCCAAAGGGATCTGAAATTTTTAATCGCATCTTGGTTGAGTGATTGCTAAAATGTTCTTACTGCAGAAGAAATTGGTCTTCAAACGTACAGGATGCCCCATAAATACCCCCCCAAACTCCGTACAGCCAAATTCCTCGTAAGGAGTACAAAAAAATGCCCAAAGAACTGTATCTGTACGACGCATAATTTTCGAGATAAATACGGAACTAAGCTACATCCGGAGAAAGGAAAAAATCCTTTATTTGACACATCAGCAGCGCTATTTTCAAACTACAAAGGCAAATGCTGAAAGTGTCAGCTGTACAAGGCAGGACTGAGCGCACAGGAAAATGAATACCGTAAAAGACTGCACACCGTACTTTAAGTGGAATTAAGCCACGACCCCCGATAACAAGGCCTCTGCAATGTTTCGTGACGTCACAACGAGCGGTGACACTTCATTCTCCCAACGTTGAGTCTCTGCGCGCCAGAAAGGCAAATGGAATTACTTTTCACTTGTTCACATTGTTTCTTATGCATCCATAAGATGCAATTTAATACACATATATTGTCGAGTCCATTAGTAATTAAAATGCAACCAAATTTACGCCGCTCCATTTTTATTCATATAAATTTATTTGATTTTCATCTACAGTAAAACATAATTTTAGTTTATTTAGTAATTTTTTCCAACCAATAAAAGAATTGAAGTAACAAATAAAATGTTTATGATTCTTTATTACAGTTGACAGCTCTCTCCAGCTATTATAACCATCTATAAATTTTGTAAATGTCCTCTTTTTCCCTCCATCTCCCTCTTTTTATCTCTCGAGCAAAAATTGTGGAATCTTCGCTTTCAAATAAATTAATCTGTTGACTTTTTTCTCTTTCTGAATTTCAATTCAGAAAGAGAAAAAAGTCATCTTTGTCTATCCAAAGATAATATTGTCCAAATCAATAATTATCGGTTCAATTTTTGCAGAATAAAAATTTAAAATGAAAAAAATAATAAACCATTTGTTGTCTTGCTGAAATTTCACCTTTGGATTTAAGAATATATATTTCAGTGACGTGTCGCATATTTTTTACTTCCGTTCCACAATTAAATTTTATTTATTTATTGTTTCTATGGTTTTTAGTTATCGTGTTTGCATGCATGAGTTCTTTCAAAAGGTTATATTTTGAAATTTGGAAGAAATTCAGATTTTTTAAAATTCACAGAATGATAAATTTCATCTGTAAACCGTTAAGACTATCATGATGCAACAATTATATAATTTGTAAATGAAATGGAAATAATGAAATGCACAAGTTAGCCATGATAATAAAATTAAAACACAAAAATAATTCAATATTTATCAGCTTTATTTAACACAAAAGATATCACAGTAATTTTTGTTTTTAAATAAGTAAAACATTTATGATTTATATTTCGTTATTACCCGTATCTTATCCTAGAAGACATGCAAGATATAATTTTAGATGCAAAGTCATTCAGTGCAGTTCACATTTTATACCAGAAGAGTTGGATATAAATGAATATTACGTAATAAATTATTTACAATATTTAGCAATGAGTTTTCGTTTTTTCCACTATGGCATTTGCTCCTCCGTCTTCAAAATGTCTTAGATTTAATCGTAACTATTATTTCTTTTCTTATTTGCTTTCTTTTTATCTTTTGTTCTTTTCACACAAGAATCTTTGACATCAGAAAGTACAAAATATCTTAATTATATTAAATTTTATTCCGAATTTTTGAAAACAATTTTGTACCATTTTTCAATAAGGAATTTTTTTCAAGGTAGAAAAAGTAATAAAAATGTTTTTATTAATCTTTCAAAAAAACTATCGTATACTTCTTCTGCCTTTCCCTTTGTCATAGGCCATACAACTCTGTCCATGGTCGTCATGATGGCTTCTCTGGCTCCTTCCCACGTATGGGGACCTTGTAACCGATATTGATACGAAACGCTGGGACCGAAAACGATTTTCAAGAATAATTTTGGGTCAGTGAAGAGCATCTTAAAGAGATTAGGTTTCACACCAAATTGAGAAGCTATTTCATCGCAGTATTGTATATAATCCACCCGAATAGGAGTTTTATCACTTTGTTCATATCTTGATAAATTATAGTCACGTTTTCTTTTGATGTCCTCCGTCATTACTTCTTCAGAGGGAAGTTTGCATTTGCCAGCGAGGATTTGAGTAACCCATCTGGCCTGCAGCTCTCCAGCAGGAAACCCAGGTCCAAAGGGAAGAATGAAGCCCATGACTGCCAACGTTGCATGAGGTAGATGGGCTGGGAATATGCACTTGTAAAGGTTGATCCGGTCGTCTTTTAAAATAATATCTTCCTTCAGAAAAGGGAATTTCCACTTGTACCCGGTGGCCATGATGACGGCATCACACTCGGTGACCTCTTCGTCGCCCTCGAAAATGACGCCATTTTCTGTAAATCGTTGAATATTTGGCTTTTGTATAATGGAACCGGAAAGTAATTTCGATCCCAAGTGGTCATTCAAAATTGGATCCTTTGAAAATGCCTTATGATTTGGCTTGACAGAGAATATTTTCTGACTAAACTGTAAATCGAGATAAACAGACTCAAAAAGCCAGTTGAAAACTCCATAAGGTAAAATATCTAGTAACTGGTATAGATATGGTCGAATCAGTAATGTGTCATATGGTAAACCACTTTTTCCAACACGGTTAATAACATGTGCTCCAGATCGAGTGCTTATATATACCTAAAATTTAAAAAACAAATTAATGTTCCCGAACAAAAAGACACTCAAATGTTATTTCACTTAAATGGCTTTTTTTAAAATTTTTGTAACAATATTCACCCCTCTGTTAAATAATTTTCTTCAGAAAACTTTTGTTTATAATTTACAACAGAGTTTAAACTGTTAAATTGAAATATGAAAACGAATAATTAATTAAAACCAATTATTTATTTTGTATTATGATTAATTATCAATGTATTAATTTTACAATTCACAGTGCTTAAAGTTTATAAATTAATTTAGCTATCTTTAATTTTCTGAAAATGAAAAAATTTATAATTTTTTATTTACACATATTCATCTGCATACAAAAAATATCTTCTTAGAAATTATTGTTAATCTGACTTAATCCAATTAGAAGAATATGCATGTATCTGTATAAGCTGGAACTCTGACATCTTAACTAGAAATCACATCTGACATAGAGTTACCGAATTCAGCACAAGTAGATTTTACAGGATATGAATGAATATTAAGTTGAAATGTATAAAAGTTAAAAATATATTGACTACCCTTGATGAACAGAATATTTATAGATCCTACTGCAGTAAATTAGGCACCATATATAACAGTAAATTGTTTTACATTATTCACATTAATAACACTAACATTAGAATTATAGTGATAACTTGATAAGCATTGTGTATTGAAAAGCAGTTTGGGGTCGATCCTATTTTAGCCCACCTCTGACGCCAATTTAAAAACTCGCCAAATTATCAGCGATAATGATTTTAAAATGGCAACGCTGACAGCATCTGAAGAGAAATGCGGCAACCATACGGTTTAAATCAACCTCTTAACCTTTTAATTCAAATACTTTTGATTTGGCGAGATTTTGAAAAATTGGCGAGATTTTGAAAAAGTCGCCAGAGGTGGGCTAAAATAGGATTTTACCGCAGTTTGTACACTTTTTTGCTTTGCTTATACAGCAGATGTCTCAATTACGAACAAATATGGAATGAGACCATCTTTTATTACGATAACGTCCTTAATTTTACGAATCTATCCACTAATTTGTGGAATGTTTCTGCAAGAATTGTAAATCATTCTCGTAAAAGGAAACTGGGATTACTTATTTGACATTTTAGAGCTTAAACGTGTACATATATAAATAAGATTTTTTTGCATCTGTACTTACTTGCTTTGCTACGTTGCTGGTCTCCACAGCTGCATCCAAACCAGAGCATCCCATGCCGACCACGACAACCCTCTTGTCCTTAAAAGGTTCGACTCTTTTCAAGCTGTGGGTGTGCATGATTTTCCCCTTGAACAAGTCCTGGTCAGGGTAGGAGGGCATTTTGGGGCGGTTAATGTGACCGATGCAAACCAAAACGCCGTCGTACACATCGGTAGATGTTTCCCCCGACAGTCTGTTTTTCACTGTAACCATCCACTGACCGGTTTCTTCATAATCGTCAGTCTTTTTCACTTCTGACACCTCGATATTGTATCTAATGTATTTTAATACATCTTTCGATTTAGCGAAATCCATTAAGTACTCATAAAATTCATAATGCCTCATGAAGTTATTGCTTTCTTTTTTCGGAGGAAAATTGCTGATAGCGCCCATTTCTTTGCTGTGATTGATGATGGTCGTGAACATGGTGGAACCGACGCCTTCTTCGGGTTCTTCTCTGTAACACCAGGTGCCGCCCGGTTTGTCCGTTTTTTCGAAGCAAATCGGATCGAAGCCTCCCTCTTCTTCCAAAGAAACTAAAGAAGCCAGTCCAACAAAACCGCCGCCAATAACAGCGATCTTTTTGTTCCTTGACGCCATTTTGTCTGTAAAAAAAATCAATAAAACAAATTATTTTGTTAATCTGTTAATGATTATTATTACATTAGTTCTTACAATTAGAATTTTTAGTGTGATTTTCGTAAGAAAAAAATTCCTTTCACGAATTCTTTTTAATGGCATCAATAAGAAACACACAGTTTTGATTAATCCTAAAATTCTCTAAGAATTCAGTGATTCTGGGAAATAATTTGGAATTTTTAAAACGAATAGATTCATTTTCAAAGAATTAAAAAAGAACAACAGAAAACTGCAGACATATTTTTAATGCGAAATGTTTTTCTATTTTATCCATAAAAATGTTTGCCATAAGAGAGAGCATAAAGAAAAAAAAAAACTCTTCTTTTCTTCGAATGACGCCATACTTAAATTATCCGCAAATCAGCTTTTCAAAAATTCTAAATTGATAGAAGGAATCTTTTGTGACATTTTTGAAATTTTTCTTCCATCGGTTATATTAAGAAAAAGCATTTTGCCTTCCAAAATCAGAACTATTGACATTTGTGATGAAAAAAAAAAAAAAAAAAAAAAAAAATAAGATATCATTATTTTTTCTTCCATTTAAAGCTTTGAATAATCATAAACTATAACTTTAAATTATTTTTATTCACCCTTAAGATATGCTTATTTTCATTACTTTCAAATCTTTTAAATCTGAATGACCACATTTTTCTGTTGCTTTTTATGACATTTGATATTGGATAAACCCGCTGTTACGAAAACAGAGATTTAAGCCGAGAAGAAGCGACTCTTGTTTTAGTAGCGCCAACTAGTGCCAAAAGTACAACTGCGACTCAAGCATAACTCATTCCCTTGCACAACTATTTTTTACGGGAGGGCACAATCACACATCTCACGGATAGGACAGGGCCGCAGTAGTCTAGTTGGTAGAGCGTCAGTCTCGTAACCGAAAGGTCGCGGGTTCTGTCCTCGTCTTGGCCAAAGACCGCCGTGTTGGCTAATGGAAGTTGGGGCACGTTAAATATGTCGAGACTGCAAATTCCTCCAAGTTCCCATAGCAAAACGATACCTCTGGGGGTACTGAATCAGGGATGAGTCGGTCTCTGATTTGGATCTAAATTCCGACTCGCTGATGGATGAATGAGAGTATGAAGGAATTCGACCACCCACTAAAATGGGTTGTGTCGTGTGTGTGAGCTAGAAGTCAGACTTCTGTCCTCTGGGTGCTCAGGGGTCTTTACCCTCAGAAGCTATTGCACCCTCTTTCCGTGAAAAACACGGACACGACAACAACAACAACACGGATAGGACAGAGGAAGAACAAACATACCTGAACCGGGATGCCCAGATCATGGGGAAGACGCGCTACCTCTATACCAGGACACTAGCTACCCCATTCTTAATTATCGTAAAAATGTTATAAATTTCGGTAATTCCAGTGTTTCCGTAATAATGTTAATCCTTTCATCTTGAGCTCCAGCATAGTGATACTCATACAATGATCTGTAAGAGAGATTTCTCGCATACTTTCTAACAAAATACTATATTTTCTCCTATACATAAAATCATAGAACTTGAGGAAGGTTGTGAACCACATATGAGAATTATATGTTCATTGTATAATGAAGAAAACGGTATTCATGCACTAACAGCATTAATTGCAAAATATCGATTTTGGCATGAATCTAAAATGTAAAAATGTACATACAACATGATATAGTAAATTTCATTTATTTAAGTCATCGTACTTTTAAATTCTTGTGTTTACATTTGTGAGAAAAGGTAGACTGACAAACGATCAACCATTTAACCAATTAAATTCAAAATTTATTATGCTGTTTTTTAAATGCTAAATTTGCATTTTAGACACAAATTTATTGATCTAGTTTTTTACATTTTGTCTTCCAGAAAGGTTTTAGCATATTCTTTATAAAAGAACGACCCACACTTTATCTCAATTTAATTTCACACTTTGAGAAGATCAAAAAACCATCCAGAATTTAGATTTTTATTTTCAGAATCCTACATATAAGAGTTAACTATTATTGCTATTTATGGCACTTTTCATAGACAACTCTTTTTAAGTATTGCCATCTAGCGCGAAGAGTACGTTTTGGCAACACATGCGTACATCCTTTTTTAAGGAACGGACTTCATTTATACATTTCTTGTTTCCAAGGTAGGGATCTTCCATTGACTTTCCTTCATTCACAGGAAACTTTGAGCTTCACTTCCGAATTGTCAAAAAATTTTAAATTGGATTTTAATTCTGATAAAACCAGAGTCATGGCTATTGAAAAACGAAATGTTATGATGCATTTCAGCTATATCTCGTAGGAGCTCTCAGGACTATAGTTAAACAAATGAAATATCTTGGGGGTTTTCTAGATAGTAAATTTTCTTGGAAGCAACATCTAACTTACGAATCAGAGAAATGCGACAAATTACAGAGTGGATTAAATCGGATTGCATGCAACACTTTTGGTATAAAATTCAACGTAGTTTCGCTCATTTATAAACAGGGAATTGAACTTTTCATTATGAATGGTTCTAAAATTTGGGATACGGTGCTTAAAAGGAAGATTAACTCTAAATATCTTCAATGAATGCAAAGAAGGATACTTTGCGGGTCATTTGCGGATATCGTACCACAAGTTACGAATCAGTTTATGCAATCTCTGGCTTCCCTCCAATCGATATTGCTATTCTTCATAATATTACCTATAGGGAAAATCTCTCTGTTTCGTCCATCTCTAATTATGATTACATTCTGCCTCCATCTTTTTCTCCCTCATCCCTCAGAAAGAATCGCTATCGAAATAATTCGATTTAGTAACAAAACCAAAGATGTGTTTCCTGTTATTTGCTATACTGATAGTAGTAAAATTGATGGAACAGTTGGATTCGCATTTGCTGTTTTCAGAAGTGGTAACCGAAGTGGTATTGAATTCGAGCACTTTCAATTCAGAATTCGTGATGAATGCACAGTTTTTATACCCGAACTTGGACTTCGTCATCAAATGGAACACAGAACAAAATAGTATAACCTCAAATTATCTCATTTGTACAGATTCTCTTTCATCCTTGGATTTTCTGAAGTGTATTTCTTCCTTTAACAATATGATCGTCGAGATCCAAAATCAAATTAAAAGCCTGAAAGATAAAAATATCTCGATAGTTTTTCGCATTTTTCGTGGACATACGGGCATTTATGGAAATGCGTGGGCCGATTGGTTCGCAAAGGTTGCCACTAAGAGGAAAATCGACATTGCCGTTAGCATTCCTAAATCTTTTTACAAGAAGATTACGATAGAAAACATGGTGGAATTTTGGAATAAAGAATACCTCATTTCAAGTAAAGGGAACCTAACAAAAAAAATCCCATCCATTAATAAGAGATTGTCATGGTATCAGTTTTATACAAATTATAGAATAACCCAATTTCTCACTGGCCATGGCAACTTTAAAAGCTATCATTGTAAATTTGTCTCCATCAGCTTCTTGTGATTGTAACATTGGTGGAGAGGAAAATGTTGAGCATGCGCTCCTTCTATGCTCCAAGTTTGCGGAGCAAAACAGAACCTAAGACTGGCTCTCCAAGCCATTAATATAAAGTGGCCTCCAGATTTTCATCAACTTGTTTCCACCAAAAGTGCCCTTGAAAATTTTTGTAAATTTATTATTGACGCCTGTTAAATTTTCTTATTCTTAACTTTTTTCTTATTTTATTTTATTCTAATATTAATCCTTCATAACTGTTAAATTTTCTTATTTCCTCTTGTTATGTGTTGAATACTTACTTCAGTCAGCCCCATGTGATACTTTGTGGTGCACGGGGATTTTATAAATGCTTCAATACAAAACAAATCCTCAGATAGTAATTTAGACCTACATCAGAGAATGATCACCTCTGTTCCAGTACACCTAGTGATATTGTCTTGACCTGGAGAACTTTGCAGTTACGATAAATTTATACATCCACTAGCCACTTTATACGCGAAGAGACATCGATCGACAGAATTCTAGCTCACAACTCTGGGGATATGAATTTACATATTCCCAGCGCCCTACCAAGCAGACTATCCCAATCTTAAGAATTTTCTTCTTTGTACTATGGTAA
>JAPMOQ010055495.1:716451-784399 GCA_026543055.1 Argiope trifasciata | reverse complement strand
ATGTTTACGAAGTTTTACCTAAAGGTGACCTTAGAATGATTTTTTGAAATTTTAATTAGTTAAAAATCAAACGAAACAAGTATTTTTCTGTAATAATTTTCAAAAATATTATTACTTGAAAAAATCTAAAAAAAATTAAATTAAAAAAAAATGTTTTGTTAAATACAGCAACTTATTTGATATATAGATATTTCAAAACTTTAATTATTTTTAAGAATAGTTTTGCATAATTTTCAGCCATATATATTTTTTTGTTGGAATTAATATGTCTCTCTAATTATCTGTCAGCTCTCACAAAATTTCAACATTAAATTAAAGTGGAAATGATTAAACTGTAAATTGATATAAAAACACTTTTTTTATCGAAACCAAGCATTTTTTAAAAATATAAGTAAAAGAGAACCATTAAGTGTATAACTGAATAATTACAGTGATTTATGAAATATTTCGAGAATTATCAACAAAAATTACTTAGATTCATCATAAAATTCAGGTTTTAGTTTTACTTTCAAAAAGATTTAAATGATGCGAATAATAATATTTCATTTTGGTCTATAAACATAATTAAAAAATTATTAAATCTAAATTTTATACATCTTTTAGTTGTAAGGAATCATATTCTACCAAATATTCTTGACATTTCAACTTTCAAATAAATAAGTGAAGATTTATATTCTCTGCTATCAAATTTAATCGACTTAGGAAAGTTTGAATAGAAATGATTGGAACATTCAACATTTTCATTCTTGGGGCCAGTGAGTCTTGAGAAATCCTGGACATTGATTGGGGATCTTTGGAATGGTCGATAAAGTGCTTTAAAAATACCCGTTTTTATTGAATAGTGATCTTCAAATACTTATAAACCAGTCAATTTTATAGACTGATTTGAATGAAGTTTATTTCTTTTTATTTAAAAGCTAAACATTCTTCATTTTTTTAAAGCATTTATAGATTCATGATACAAACCATGCATTTATCTACTTCATTTAGACCCTTTTTATAGATGCATTTCTATTACAAAAGTTTTATAAATTAGCCTTTGGGCCTTGAATTTAAACTATATACATATTGAGTCATGTTTGTCTTAAATAAAGTTAATTAATTTAATTGATAATATAGTAAAAGGCACAAAATTTTTTCTTTACATTTTCTTTTTAGAAAAAAACGTATTTCAGAATCTATTTCATTTCATACAGATACGTGCTGAAAATTACATTTTTATATGTTTAATTTGTAATAATTATTTATTTTTTAATTTGAATTTTTGTCAATCTGATGGAAACATATTGATAAAAGATAATTTTTTCTCTTTCACGCCTAACGTGCTCGTGCAGATTAAATTTTATTAGTTTGTCCGAAATATATTGTTGAAAAATATAGTTAAAATATTTCTTTAAAGATTCTTTAAAAATAGAAGCTTAAGTTATATGTTAAAACCTTGACACCATTAGAAAGCTAATTTTTAAAAATCTTTAACTTGATGTAAAAATCATGTTTGTGCGATAATATTTTCGAAAGTTATGGCGAAAAAACGTCGAAATTTCGCTTAATTTTTAATTAATTCTAATTAAAAATTCGAAAAAGGGCTCCAAAGTGCACATTCCCGACCTCCAATGTATACATGTACCAAATTTGGCAGCTGTAGGTCCAATGGTTTGGCCTGTAGAGTGCCAACACACACACAAACATTGAGCTTTATTATAAGTATAGAAGTTTTGAAACACGTCATAACTCTTTCTTTACTGTTTTTACAATCTTTTTTTTTATATTCCTCAATCACGCTTACAAGCGTACTGCAACGTGACAAAATTCTTTAACTTTGAACCATTAGGAATTAGTAAAACTGATAAAAGCGAATTTGTGATATTTTGACCCACGCTCTCCATTTTTATCTGCATGCGCAGATAGAAGTGAATACAAAGCCACCGACTGGTTTTAAATAGAATAAAGTTTTCAGGACACGAGTTTATAAGCATGTGTGTAGTATGCTCGTTTTACAGAGATGACAACGTTTGACATTATTTTGTGATATCACATCTCCCTTCCCCGGTCAAGATGAACGGTGAAAGCTATATATAAATGAATAAGGCACAATCTAAGTGTTTCACAATTGAACTGATTCCATTCTTCGGCTTATTAAAAATTTGAGAACAATACACAAATTAAAGCTGGCCATTGCTTGTTTATTTTTTTTTTTAAATTTTAGTTGATTTGAGTGGATAATCCCAAGTTTGAAACATTTCCTCTAAATCTTGAAGACAGATAACTATAAGAAAAAATTATGTAACGGTTTCTTTATTCAAATGATTTTCTACTTTGAAATTTCATCAGCGGTTTTAAAGAAATCTTATGACTACAGTTATTTCTTGATATGCATAGTTTTTCCATAATGCAACAGGTTAATTTCTGGAATCTTTTAATATTTAATGTTAATATGGGCAATTAATTCATAGAGATTTTTATATTAATAAAAATTTATTCTGTACTTTAATTTAAAATGTGCAGTCAGGCAAATCCTTTTAATTGAACCACATACACTTAATCTTAATTTAATATTAGAAACAGAAGATGATGTAATCACATTTATCAATAACGCATTCTCTGGATTTTTTAAAATTGAATTCAGCTTAAAGTGAGCGCCAAAAAAGCAAATGATGTTTCTTTTATGCAAATAATACTTTGTGACACACTCTTATTACAAGTTTTCAGTTCTACAAACAATGAAACGATCTACTCATTTGAAAATTACAAAAGTAAAAATAGAACAAATTTATTCAGAATTTCTATGAAGTACAAATTGATAAATTGGAAATCAATTAAATACAATTACCTTCAAAATTACAAAGACAAGTATGTTTCTTAAAAATTAATTGTAACACTTTCAAATCCGGAACACCAAGGTATGTGAAAACCTGATTGCCAGTGGCATTAACGTGACGCCTTTAGTATTTCATCAGCATATATTTCATACAGTTTTCTCCTCAAATGAAACAAACAGGTGTGATCTCACCAAATTCTTTTGAAACTCTCTAATAAAAATGCGATCCCTTGACTCCAGAAAAAAAATGAATAAAGCAGAGAACTCTTTGCATAGAATTAGCGTACGGTAGGCAGCATTTTAGGTGAATCCATCGTATTCTTCTTGACGAGTAATTTGAGAATTAATTTCTGGCTTGCAGGTAATAGTAACCAAAAATTGCATTTGTGTTTCACGAAACGAATTTTTAAACTGACTTGTGTTTGATTGGCAATTGGCTTTTGTGTAACTGTTTATGGCACTTTATAAGCAAATAGTCTGTGCTTCCATTGTCCTACAGATTGCCATTTCCTTATAAATATTTATTATAGATGTTGTTTAAGTTCACTCTCAAACTTTAGAACTTCGAATGAAACGTTTTCTTTGGCGTTAAATCAGTGATTCTAATTTTTTTTAATTGTAATTTTTTTTTGTAAATATAGTTGTGAACTTTGAGATTCACCGGCGTTTCCAGAAGGAAGAAGGAGAGAATTTTAATAGGAGACAAATACCTTTGGTGCGAAGCAAACAATACGATGTTTTTCGAATTTTGTGTTGTATTTTATGATATTTATTATATGTTTACGAATCTATAACATGACTTCTCTGTGCAGTTAATTTTATGGTAAGGACGAAAAAGTTTTAAAGTAATTTTAATGGTTTCTCATTGAATAGCAGTTCCCAAAACAACTAAAATTTTGACGGTATCTCCTTAAGGAAAGAAGATACGATATACATTTGGAAGTTGCTTTGCCCTCTCCCAGAGAGACTATAAAAATCTGAGAAACAGAGCTCAAGTGTGAATTCTCTCTTCGGAGGGTTGATCTCCAGTGAGTTTTTTCAAAGTACTTTTGCTTACTACGGTTGCCTATAAGCTACTGATGTGTTATTAATTCATGTGCGCGCTGTATTTGTGTTTTGTTACCTCGAATACTTGTATAAAATTAAGCGTGTTATTAATTATTGAACCTTATGAACTTTTAACTTACACTTATCGAAAGGGTTTTCAGTAATAATGTAATTTTGTTTTTTCCTAATCTATATCTATACTAATATATAAATGTGAAAGTTTGTATGGATGGATGGATGTTATTACATCACGCCAGCATGGCTGATCAGAATTAGATGAACTTTATCAGAAAGATAGATTGTAGTCAGGAATAGAACACAGGCTACTTTTTATTCCGGTTAATTGAGTGGTTAATTTTTATTAATTAAAAAATAAACTTCGCTCCAAAAAGCTGAGGTCAAATCCCGCCCAAGATAAGTAAGACTCCAGATTTTTTCCGCAACAGAGTTGAGGTTAGGTTTAAAAAAATTTCGACCGATTATTTCAAACGATTATTAATTTTCTTCGTGTATGATGTATTTAAAATGAAATGTTGTTAATTAATCGATCTTTCGGATTCATTCCGAAGAACTTTTAAATTGGAAAAAAAAAAAAAAAAAAAAAAAACGGAATAAAGGAAATAAAAAATTTCTAATCTGCATTGCATTACCGCAACTGGCGTAGGAAAGTCAGACATGTGCGTTACGCCAACTGGTGTTGAAAGTTCACGTGTGATTGTCGTGACATCAACTGTGTTTGCGCGTGATGACAACTGTGTTTTCATTTAAATTAAAAGTTCAAAAATTATGTGTATAATATTCTTGTAGGTATCTCAATCTCTATCAATAAATAAAATGGATTTGACCTGATTTTAAAGAAATACAAACTTGATTTGTTGTTATGTTTTATTTTGGGAATGCAATGTAATTAAATTGTTTTTACGTTAGTTGTGTGTTCTTGTTATAAAATTGTATTTATGTTATATATTTTTCGTATATGCTTATACTTTTAAATATATCGTTTTTAGGTTAGGTTTAATTTTTTTTTATTTGTCATTAGTTAATAGATTTTCCTACATATACATCAAAATTTCCCCGCGAGCAAAGTCGCGGGTAATAGCTAGTTTTGCATATTTCTGGAATAAAAATAAGCCTTGCTATTAAATTTCCATTAAACGACAGTCCTCTGGTTTGGCATCTGCCGAACTGCTAAGAAGTTATTATAAGACCAATTTTTTTTAGATGATATAGATGGATTGTGGTTTACTTTTTCATTAATTTTCTAAAATCATGATGATAGATTCAGACTCATTGCTGCTCGCTTTACCTTGATAGTTTGTTTGCATTTTATTGAAACTCGTCAAGGCACCTTTGAAATCAGATTCTTTCTTCTTTTATAATGATGCAATGAGTGAAGTTTTCTCGAATTTATGTAAATTTGAATTATGAATTATATATTAATTTATGAAACTCGAATTTGTATTCTTGATAATGAAATATTCTTGTATATTTTTCTCGGAAATGAAACACTTTTTATTGCTTTTTTTTGGTATCTGTTACTATTGAGAGTATTATTTGTATCCTTCCCCCTCCAATACAAAACCTGCGGAAATAACTAGATATTTCGAAACTTGTTCTTTTTGGAAACTTCTCTTTCGAAATTTGTTCAGTCCCGTGCTTTAAACCAAACACTTGACCCACTCATATTTCACGTCCAAGGATAAATTTATCTTGTTTTATTATAGGTATTTAGGTATATTTACATTTCAGGCACTAAAAACTAATTTTTTTTATTTCTAAGTGAATTGCCTGCAACAATCCACATTTACTCTATCATTCAGTAGATGTACAAAAGTATGGGATGGAGAATCGTAAAATTCTTGTTTTAATTAAATTCGAATGATAAATTTATTTTTTATCATATGATCCATACAATTATTCCACAGCGATATTTTAAGATTATACTTTTTCATTCACAAGTGAGCTTTAAATTTTTTAAGCTTATTGCAAAATATCAAGTTTTAGTTTAATTTAGTTATACCGACGACCCGTTTTAAAGCAACATTAGAACTATTTTGGGACAAACCACGTAATTGTCTACTATCAGAGGACGAGGACGACGCTTGAACACTCACCTGTATAAAAAATATCATAGATTTTAAGTACGCACAGAAACATTTTAACAATAAATAATCAAGCTGGGAAAAAAAAACACGTTATCTCACAAAAGTCTTTATACACTTTGAAGAAATCTAGGCAAATATTTTGATAGTTCTATCAATTTAATGAAGTATTTTGCAGTATCGCAACATTTTCAAACGTTTAGAAATGCATTGTATTAGTTTTGTTTTTGTTGTTATAGTCATTTCTGTTTCAATATTCCTCCATTTTCCAATCATTACTATTTTCTGATCGGTTTTCATACTCTACCCTCACACTACCCTTTCAACATAAGGCATTGTATGATACCTGTAGAATGTTATCCCATCCAACATCATAAAGATAGCGTAACAATGGCATTTTGTGTTAATGTGAAAAACTACGTATAGCTCCATATATATTCATTTGATTTTGAATCCAGTGACTGAAGTGATGAGGACAATTATAGAGACACCAGAGGCATCAGAGTGAGAGCATAATGATTAGAGGCGTTAAAAAAAGTTACTCCAAATATCTAACTTTTCCACTCATAATTTTAAATTGTCTTTTAAAATATTTAAATAAAGAGATCTAGTAAATAGCAGTCGTAATTGTATGTACCCCCACTCAAGAACACTTCAACTGTCATATTTTACTTATCCATTTTGTGTTACTGATAAAAATTTGTCATTAAATCTTCTATTAGATACATTTCGACAAATTTTTTGTATTTAGTTTTCTCCCAATGTAAAATATTAATGATCATTTTGCACTTTTATAGTTTCACAACTTAACATGTAATAAAAAATATAGTTTTCCCCCCCCCCCTTTTTTTTTTTTTTTGTACCATTATGCATTTTCTCTAGAGGGCTCTTATTGCCCGTAAGGATATAATGTCATCAAGTGTAGTTTGTTCTTTCGCGGTAAGTAGGGCTACTCTTCGGCGGTCCCATCAAGTTTCCCGCGTGGTCTCTACCTTGTCGGGCATTTCTCTGTATGTTTTACTGACCCATCTACTTTCTTCAGAATAAGTTCCTCCTTCTTTCTTCCCCATATGATTATACGCTGATTAGAATTGCTTTCATATACAAATAAGAAATGATTCTGATATATTTTTAGCTTATTTATCATTGATTTTGTACGGAAAATTTAAGTGCTCTATTTTTTTTTCTACTAGCAAAAACATTTTCTCCGCTGTGATCGTCTATGTAATCCAGTTGATATAATCACTCTTTCAGGCGAAATCGGAGTAGGAAATATTTTTGTAAATTCTGTAGAAATTCTTAGAGCAATTAAACACATATTTTTCGTTTTTTTTTTAAATTTATAACTAAGCTAATACTTAATTACACATATTTTTAAATTATATATTTCTTATTGTGTTTATTAGCTAAAGTGGGTGATCTTTTCTTATTTTATTTTAGACTTTCTTTCTTCCTAAAAAAGTTTTATTACATACTGTATTGTAGACTGGGATCAATTATCAATTTAGCTATATGCTGAATGAGTCATTTTAAAATAAAAAGTAAAGCACAGAGAAAGAAACAAGCAAATATTTAAACAAATGATTTTTGAAATGTCACCTAAATGAAAAATTAATAGATTTGAATTTTAATTATGAAAATTATGAGGAAATATGAAAAAATTTTGGACTTCATGCTCTAATTCCAAACAACAGAATTCTTCAAATTTTGAAAATTATGGATATATTAGAAAGCCAATTTATTAAGGTGGGCTAAAAGTTTCTTTCTCATCGCGCTATTAATGGCATTATCTGGCTCTGCTTGTGCAAACATGAGGCTTATCTAATAGCCCTCTACGCCATCGGTTTCAGTCTACCTAAGCCTTTTTACAGTACGTTTCTCTTATGCCACAGTCTTTTTCAGACTTTCATCAACAGCAACATGGATAGCGGAAGGCGACATTTACGGCATGTTATAATTCACTGTCTCAAAACACTTGACAGTGTAAAGAATACTGTAGACGATATTGGTATGGTATACGGGGATAGTGCTATAATTATTACAACCGTTAGCAATTGGTTTAAAAGATTTAGAAGGGGAAATTTTAATCTGGAAGATGAAGACTGCAAGAGCCGCCTCAAAAACGATGGATACGAACCTTATCAAATGCCACTAGGAATTCCCAAAACAATAGTGCATAATCCCCTATCCAAAATGTTAACCACTGCGAACTTTAGGTTCTGCCCTTATTGACGGAGACCAATCCTGTGAATCGCATCTATACGTGCGATTTACTTCTCCAGCAACATAAAAAGGACTAGTTTTTGAAGAGGCTTGTCACTAATGACGAAACTTGGATTTTATATAAAAATGTGCATAGAAAACGCACTTCATGTAAGCGCAATCGCTTTCAAAGCCAGGACTACACTTTAAAAAAGTCCTTTTGTTTATCTTAAGGCATTGTAAAGGAGTAATTTTTTACGAGCTTCTTCCTCAGGATTAAAAAAAAATTCTACGCAATACTATCATCAATTCAAAACTGCCATGGCAAAAAAAAAGGCCAGAATTAATGAATCGATGAGGTGTTGTTTTTCAATATGACAACGCGAGAACCACATATTTCATTAGTCGTAAGAAGAAGTCTAACAGTTTGATTGGGATGTCTTATCGCATATTCTCCAGATCTCGCTCCATCTGATTATTAATTCTTTCTGTTCTTTAAAAAAAATCTCTTCGCGATAAGAGCTTTAAATCCATTAGCAAAATAAAAGCGCGAACTTGAGGATTATTTCTTCTTTAAATCACAACAATTTTGGAAAGAAGACATAATGAGGCTTCCTGAGAGATGGAAGAAGATAATAGAGCAAAAGGATTCTTATATAACAAAATAAATAATATCTTAAACAGTAAATAATGTGCATTCATTTCGTATTAGAAATAGGAAAGAAACTTATGGGACACACTAATGCATGAAAATTTTCTTGAGAGTAGTGGAATTTTGTAATTATTGAATTTTATTTTTACTAACAGTTGATAAAATGACGTCTATGTATGTTACTATATCAAAAACATCTTATACAAAAAAAAAATTCTTTACAGTTGACAATTTTTTTAACTAATCTCTTTATGGCCAGTGTCAACCTAAAATTCATTGTGACCCACGCTTAAGTATATATAGTCAACTTTTTAAGTTGCAGTTTCTTAAAACTGTTTCCCTTCTAAAGTGAAACTTTTAAAATTGCCAACATCAACCTAGAGAGTATTTCATCCACAGGAAAATATGCGTAACCAATTTCTAAAGTGAGAACTCAAAGCAGTTATCACATGTATGCACTAAGCGACAAGAATAAGAATTTTTTTTTATCTAAAAACTTTTGAGTAGTAATTAATTGTTATCGATTCGACAACCTTGAAACCTTCTTTAAAAATTCTCCTGGTTTCTTCGAATTTCAGTTGACACAAGATGTACTTTATTTTTTCTTATGAGCCATAAAACAAATAAATGCAAGTACTGGGACTGAAAATAAAACTTATAAAAATAAAATAAATAATAATATAAATTTCAACAAAACCGAGATTTAAAAACTCGCTTTCACTTGAGTTCCATTTCTTTATTTCAATTATTTTCTGCTTCTTAGCTTTTTCTTTATTACTGTAAATTCTTGCAATCGCACTTTTCAAAAGTAGTCCTTCTATAAGTTCAGTCCTGCAATTTAATTTAAAAAATCAATTAACTAATAATTAAGTTCAGAAAATATTAAAAATCTACATTTTCCTCAAGAATCCAGAAATGTATAAAATTTCAAAACTCAAGAGAGTGCAAACTTCCTCAAAATTCAAATATTTGAAAATATCAAACAAATCAAGTTAAATAAAATTACAAAAAAAAGATGAAGCTTCATCTTTTCGTATATCTGAAAAACTGTGCTTCACTTCATTTCTAATCTGACTCTAAAATCTCATCATTATTCAGCTTATCAATACTGATATTCCATTTTAGATACGCTGTATTGTGAAATTGTTTAAACAATAAACGATGATTAAGAATAAAAACAAATAACTCTTTATCCGCTTAACTACATTCATTGCTTTCATTACTTTCTTATATGCGAAATAAAATATACAAAGAAAGTATTGCGTTTGTCAAAAAAAAAAAAAAAAAAAATCGGATTTGAAATTTTAACAAATTTTCCACTTTCTTCAAACAGAAAAAGAAATTTTTTTAAAATTATGTTTGTTTGTGGACACGATAATTCAAAGCTTGCCAATTTTCAACTAAATGGAGGAAATTTGTTATCTAGTTTACTACAAATTTGTAGAATTCTTTTAAATTTTGGACAGAATCTATTCAAGAAGAAATCTGTCTATCAATCCGTCCGAATAACCCGATAGCAACAAAATGAAGTGGACGAGATAGATAAAATATAGTACACAAATTTTACCTTTAAAGAGAAGATGTACATTAAATTTAGATATAAATCTGTAAAGAAGCTGTCTATTTGTTGGCCTGTGCGTTCATATGTAAACATAACTCCACAATGACTTAATATATGAGTATAATAATTGAGTACCTAATTTTGAGGTTATAATCGTAGTTCTATGCACCATTTTGAATGAGTCAGAAATAAAGCACCCAGAATGCATATTCAGTTATCTAGTACTTGTGCAAACGCATTCCAATGATTAATCGCCAACTATCGCACACCAATAGGTTCTATCGTATATATTGTTACGGATTTCCTCCTTAAACTAATCCGCCGGGTTCGTTTACCTGTATAGTGGGTGTGTACGGTGTGGGAAGATGAGCACACACAATGATCAGTCCTTTAGTAGACAACACAGCACAGACGACGTTTATTTACAGGACAAAGTCAGGACAATACACAGACGACAAATATTTACAGCACAACTATGTATAGAAGACAACTACGTACAACCGAGACGAACACACAGGACAGCACACAGCAGTACTCTGCTGCAGACAGAAGCCGACAATAACAACAGTAGTCCACACGCAGAAATTTCGTAGTGACAACGTCCCTAAGACAACGTCCACAGCTCACAAAGTGGCCAGACAAGATTCAGCAGGAAAGAGAATCTTTAAGGGAGTATGTCTACGCTCACGTAGATCTCTCCCAAACAGGCTGAAACTACTCCTCTGTCTTTTCTTGCTTTCATTGCCGGCTCACAGTTTAAGACTGCTCCGTTCTCGACGACGACACAATGGGCTAATCACACTTCGTCAAAATACGGCACATAAAAATTCAGCACTCCTTCGTTGCTTCGATATTCTCCCGGCGACTCCTTTGTTCAGGACTCATCTTCCAGACCTCTCAGTTCAAGTTTACCGATCGATCACACAGTTAAGGATAGACACACAGCGAACCAGACCTCCACTGATTCTTCAGTATTCCCGCGGCGACTCCTCTTCTCAAGACTCCTCGGTTCTAGACTTCTCAATTGACGTCTACTTGGTCGACCACCGCCACACTTCTGGTCTTCTCGATTGAACACCAAACCGTTCAGCTGCAGATGACTGCTTATATAGCAACAAAAGGCGGGGCTAAAATCTTCTGGACCAATCAGGAGCATTCTGGATGTATCTCGGTTCCTAATGGACGGATCGGGAAAATTCTCGATGTTTCGTGTATTATCCATTTTGTCGCCAAAGTCACCAAATTTATCGCCAAGTTGCCAAATGGTGGCCAAGTTTGTCGCCAACCACTGGGATCTCTGATGTTACACTCGGCACCATTCAATACAGATTACTGTAAATCTGTCTTCTTTACAATGACATTATTAGTGCAGGAAAGCAAAATTACACGTTCGTAACAATATTCTTAACTAATGATATGCAGTTAAGAATGTACATTTAACAGAATATCCCATTCTGGAAAAGATTCTCAAAAAATTTATAATATATTTGTAAAGAAAACAAGAAAATCATCTAAAGGCATTTGTTTTTGTCTACGCTTAAAAATTCGGTGCATATGGGACAGAACTTTTGTTATCATTCAATGATACTGTAGCGTACATAACTACTTCCTTATTAGATAGGTTCTCTTCAACATATGAAGCAGCAATTTCCCTCATTTTATTGGACGGTTGGGGCTATACTGAAACGGTTTCCTCCTCCTCTCGAATAAATTTTAACCACGACTCTTTACTATGATAAAGAATGCAGCCCCTGTTATGCTTGTATTTGTGCATGCATGTTCTTGAAATACCTCTCCCTCATTTTACATAATAAAACCAAGATAAGCCTGAAATATTTTCCGTTTTTTAATGCTTCTATAACTATATATTTGATTGTTCTGCTATTAAATTGCAAAAAAAAAACCCATTCATCAACAAACAAACGCTAAATAGAAGCGGATGCAGAAATACAAGTACGATTTTACATAACACTAGGTCTATCTTAGGATGGACCTCGTCATTTTGAAACACGGTAAAATGACTGGATGACACCTGAGCTTGGAGCTGATCTCCTCCTCCAAGCTTCTACACCACACATTAGGCCCTGACGGATTTATGCAACAGACCTACTTTCATGATGGTTCTTTATTGGAATCGGTCTCGAGCCTAAAACCTCCGGTTCCAAAGCCAAGACTTAACCACCAGACCACCGCAGATCCCACATTTTGTTATGCTTATAATGCAAGTCGTTCATTATGAGAGGTGCACTTTAAAATAGGATCAATCATAATCAAAAATTTTAATGTAAAAGATGGATAAAAATTAATATAATACACAAAACATTCCTCTCATTCAAAACTTTAGTTTCAATAGAAACGAAAATATCTCTTGCCCAAAACGTTTTTAATGCCTTGTAAATTCTCAAACAACTTATTAAAAAATTAGATAGCAATTAAAGAGGGAGAAATGCATATCTACAACTGTAAGAGCAGGGTTCATATCTAGATTAGACTCAATTAATTGCTCTATTTGATGAAATTCTGGAGGGTTCTTTTGCTTTACAGAGAGGTATATCTAATTCTTAGAATATTTACTATCAACAATAAGGATTAATTAAAATCATAATAATCAGCTTGAGAATATTAAAAACAAATCCGATTCTGCAGAAAGCTTACCATAACAAAATCTTTGAAAAATAGTACAACGTTTAACACCTACATAGAGGGATCAGTGCATATTCCAAAATAATGTCCACTCTTTATAATTGTAACCATCATACTTCATCAATGAATGAAGCTTAATGCCAGAAGTATAGAAGCAGAAATTAAATCGCAATATTTATATATAAAGCAATCTTGAACTAATAAGATCTAGTTACTAATGGATGCATCTTAATTATGAAATTGAATATATTCAATTAATCATGAAGAATAAATAATGTATCAATTATAAAGACCCTCATTAATCAATATAGCTAAAATGTATAAAAGCATTTCAAATTATATTACATAATTAAAATTATAAAACAAAATAATTGGAAATCGAGCTATTTTTTTGGAGGAGGTTCCAAGAGCTTTGGGGCCAGTTCCTTCTCCTCAACCAAAGCTTATACCATCCTCAACAAAAATCGATGGAATGCAGATTTATTTTCTTATGAATCAAAACTTTCACACAAGCAACTCCGCCCCCGCTTTTTTATTTTTTCAAGCTCTTTTAAGTGATTAAAGTATTGATATACTAATTTCATGGTCAATCTTAACAAAGTTTCCTTTAAAACTTTCGCAAAGATAAAAAATTTTATATGTTGTTATGGTACATTTATCTAAAAGAGCTGTGTTTATTTAATATCCACTATGTAGTAACCGCTATTTTGTAGCTGTTTCTAAAAAATTAAAATGTAATTTCCTGTTGTCAATGTATTTATGCAATACAGTTTCTGTCATCAAGCTTAAAATTACCCTAATTTGTACAAATATATTTTGTTTAATTTGTACAAACTGTCTACCAATAACAATTGAACACCTATAATAAAAAGAGAGCCTCCATCTAAGGCAATTATAGCCTTAGTCATCTGAGTATGTTTTACTGAGTGTTTGGATGATGGACAGTGGTATTTTCATTCACTCGGCAAGAGAAGACATGCAAGTTCTTTCACGAGTTTTGGATGGTTGCTTCACCCCTTAATTCAGTTTCATTTCCAATGTCAGCGTGTCTTAATCAAGAAGCGTGGTTGGATTTTGTAATCCAGCGTGCTGCAGCACAACCATGGAAACCAAGCAAATGCGTTTCCTTAAGGTGGGTTCACACAAGGCTAACTATTGCGCGCAACAGAAGATCACGTCTACTTCCAGAAAATCACTTGACCACAACGGGGTAATGGCAAATAGTTGTCTCGTTGGACCATTATCCCAACGACGTTGTTTCGACTGCATACGAGGACAATAAGGGGCAACGATTGCGCACAACAGTAAGCGTCGTGCGAGCCCATCTTTACAGATGGTATTTATCAAAACCACGATCTCGAATGCTTGTTGGAATTTCTGGAGTTTGTGGGCCTTCGGTTTGGTACGATTTTTCCGAATTTCTTAGGACAGCACTCGTTGATCTCTATCTCTTAGTTTCTTAGGTCTGCTGAGTGTAAGCACATTCTGACTATCACCACTCACCTTCCACTTATTTATCCCAAAAACATTCCAAAATCGGCAATTTCTTAACTCACTAGATATGTCCCTTAAGGATTGGCCATTTCTATGAAGTTCTTTAGCTACGCCTTTCTCGAAATCAGACAATATTGAATTTCGTGGCATCTTGCATGCAACTAACGTCAATGCTGTTTCTTACACGACATTTAACTATATAAGGTGTGGCGCAGATAAAAACAGCAGAGATTCTCATTTGCAAAGGTGCCCAAACACTTATCAACATATATGTAAATTATCTCGAAGCAATTTTTCAAAAATTTAACAAGTTACAAAATTTAATTCGATTTCATCAAAAATTAAGAGAAATTCATAAGAGATGACTAGTGGCCATTTCGGAACATGTTGAACAAAAAATAAAATTTTATACCATGTTAAATTCAAAATTTTGTCTTTGTGCAATTTGGTGCACAATTTTCCATACATTTCAACACTTAAAACTTAATATTTCTAAATATTTTTCAACAGCAGTTTCGAAAAAGTTTATACCATAGATAACTTTAATAAAAAAATTTAAGTTTATTCATAAACAATAAAATAGTAATATGCAATTCAACAGTTTGCAAATATTACATTTTATTTACACCAATATTCTTCTTAGACATAAAATATTATTTGTTTCAGAATAAAATTTATTATTTTATGATATTTATTAATTGTACATAAATTGTTAATGGGATTTTCATAACTATTAAAGTTATTTCATAACTAAATGGCATTTTTTATTTCAAGAATTAAAGGAAACTACAGCAATTAATTTATCTTAATCACTAAGAAACCAAATTAATAATTTTAATAACTTTTTAAATTAAATTATTGAATAATTATTTAGAATCACATATACCATATAATGTCTAAAAAATCATAATGTACATATATGTGTGTGTCAAATACATTTTTCCCCATCAAGAATTTTCCATTTTGAAACAGTTTTTTTTAAATCAATTATTTTAAAATACAATAACTGTGTCTTATTTAGCAAATTATAAATTTTTGAGTAATATGAACAAATTAAAATTTGCTTGACTAATCCGATAAATAATAATCTAATTTAAAATTCGCATATTCAGAAAGTCAACATCTGATTTCAATGTTCAAGAAGAGCCAATGTTTTGCTCATATCCAATAAAAGATTATTCAAGCCAAAATAATAAACATTGAAAAAATCATCTATACCAGCACATTACTGAATAGAATGTAGACTATTTAAGTATTTATTAAAAGAAACATTTTATGGCAAATTATTTACAAGAAAATAATAAAATACTGAGTTTCCCTCCCTCCCTTCCTTGTGAAGAGAGAAATAAAAACAGCAATTTTCAAATGGAGAAGATAACTTACTAATAAACACAACAAAAGCCAACGTTAAATTCTACTGCTTGTGTAAGTGAATTGTTCAGAAATACTTTCAGATTATTGATGTAAAAAATAAAACAAATTTCAATTAACTGGTGTAGTAAATCACAATTCTATGTATAAGAAGAAAAACTACAAGGTTTTTTTTTTAATAATATTTATTTGAACTACTAAAAATAAATTACTCATGCAATATTTATAAAAAAATAGCTATATACATTATTATAAATTGATTAAATATATCACTTTAAATCTGATTAAAAATGTACAATATCACAAAATAAAAACATGCTTCTTAATATAAATCTTCTGAAAGAAAACAATGGCACTTCGAAAATCACTGTAAAAAAAGAAAACAATGATAGTATATCTAGAATTATTTGAACTACAAAATATCTTTCATCTGAAAAACTAGCAAAACAATTGAATACTGACTTATCTGTTCAATACTAATGTAGAATTGTGTATTATATATTAAGCATCTAGTCACATTTACATGTATGCTAAACTCGATATCAAAAGGAAGATTTTTATCTTAAATAAATTAATAACTATTTTAAAAAGCTCATCATATTGGTCCAATGCTTTCGCTTGTGCTGCAGATGAATACAGAGGACATAACCAGCAAATGTATAGTTAATTGCGAACAAGCATAAAATCATTTTTATCAGATTGGACAGTAAAAAGGGCATTTTAAGTACTACTTTTTAAAATTATGTATCAAATGTCCCTTCTTTCTATCATAAGATTCTCCAGAAAGTTTTATTTCAAGAAAAGACTGAAAATTAAGTTACATGTATTCTGCAACAATACAGCTATTCATATTTTGAATATAAAAATCGCTTCTCCTAAAAAGAAGAGATTGCTATATTCAATATATCAGCCCCACCTTATATTGCTCTTCCATTTTGTCTAATTAAACTGAGTAAAGTGATAATTTGTCTTAAAACTGAAACAATTTCGATTATCTTGCAAGAATATCTATACTTTTCAACTTGTTTTTTCTGCATCCAAAATGCTGGAAATTGTTTAACCAAAAGAAATAATATAATGTATAATAAAATGAAATTATATAATATATTCAAACATATAAAATTCTTTAAAAATTTGAGATTTCACAGCGCTGGTTTAAAAAAAAAAATCGCAAAGCTGTAATTTGAATAATAAAACTTCCAAAAATAAATTAAGGATGTATTAAAAAAATAAGAAATCTTACTTTAAAAATATTCTAAAAATCAAATTTAAGATTCTAAATCCATAACAATGGAATGATCTTGAGAAAATTCAGACATGTCAGAATATTTCCAAAAGTCTTCAAGGCGAGAATTTTGATTCAAACAGAAACTTCGGAAATCCCGCATCACTTTGCGCATAAAGTTCTCGTCGACAGTTCCAGCATTTTTCCATCTCTTTGTTATCATATAATTCCAAGACCACAAAAAGCCAATCTAAAGCAGCAACAACAACAAAAAAATGATTAAAAAAAAAAAAAGAAAATTCTAATAAGTTTGGTGGCTACTAAACAAAATAACTGGGAGTAGAAACAAGAATTCAAATATTGCTTCACAATTTAAATTATAAAATATGTTAATGAGTTTGCATGAAGAATTCCCTTTCTCAAAGAAAGGTTAAAAATCATTTCAGGCGATTGAAAAAATTACCTTTGTATCAGTTTCTGCATTCAAAAGTGAAAGACGCTTATTCTTGACACCGCTGAAATGCCTTGTGATGTATTCATCATGAGGGCTGCTTATTTGATGCAAATCCAGTGGCTAAAAGTAAAATATCATTCATAAGTCAAAGCAGTATTAAAAAGTTAACACAAAAATGTTCTTTCATTTCATGCCATTCAATATGGCCATTTACAATCATGCCATTTAGAAAACTGAATGAAATGGAATTTTAATAAAAATTTCGTATATTTTGCAAAAATGAACTGGTGTAAAATTCAATGATTCAAAGAACCATTTCAACTAATTTCGTTATCCATAATAAATTTATCTGTAATCACAAAGCGACAACCATTACACCATTTTAGACAATATGACGAGTGAAATGAACGACAGTCTGTCAAATTTAGTTTAGTTGTATTAACGTCCCGTTTTTTTAAAGCAATACCAGGGCTGTTTTGGGACGGAGCCTCGTAATTTTGAACCGCGGTTAGATGACGACGAGACACCAGGGCTGGCACCTTTCACTCCAACTTTCCACATCTCTTCAAGCTTACAAGGACGTTGACCCAGACCGACAGACCCACTGAAAGGATGATACTTCGGTGGAATCGAGTCTCAAACCTGAAACCTTTCGGTTTCGAAGCTGGGACATTATCACCAATTCACAGCGGCAAAGAATAATCAACAACAACAACAACAAAACAAATCAAAATGAATACCTTTGCTGCGAGGTGTTTTCCGTTAATTTTCTTGATTTCCTTAGGGCGGACAGGCAACATAATAAACATACTTCCGCTAACATGAACATACTGTGGCGGAGCAGAAGAATCAGGATTTCTGTATGGAATGAAACCAAATTTGCAAAGTATTTTCTCTTGGAGCTTTAAAAGTCCTTCCTCTAAATTCAAAAATAAAATATGATTCATTGTCTATGAAAGTCAAATACACAATATAAAATTACAGCAAAACTCCAATGCAAATTGTTACAATATTGAATGCACTCATCTGACTCATTATCTAATAAAAATATTAAAATTAAATATTGCTCACTAAAATACACTGATGGGAAAAAAATCCCAACACTAGGAAGGAGCTGTGCTAGATAAACGAAATTTGGTAGGCGTGTTTATACATCTGAAAGACGACGTCGATTCAAATTTCGAGCTACGCACGTAAGTGTGGCGCTAGTAGCGACACTATGAACATGCAAATGAGGTTTGCTTTAAATAAGCGTTGTAAGGTTTGTGATCATTATTTACAGTTGAGATTTGAAGTAGTGGGTTAATGTTAGTCAAGGATGCCTCTGAGAAGACGAAGAAGCCATTATCAACAGCTCACTGAGTTTGAACGAGGTCGTGTTGTAGGGCTACGAGAAGGTGGGTTTTCTTTCCACGATATTGCTGTAAGACTTGGCAGGAATGTATCCACTGTACATGAGTATTGGCGGCAGTGGTCAAGGGAAGGTACTGCCTCGAGAAGATCAGGTTCCGGGCGGCCACGTGGTACTACTGAGAGGGAAGACCGGCGTATGGCAGTGGCTAATCGTACTGCGTCTGCAGCTGAAATTCGAGCTGCAGTTGGCACCACAGTGACACAACGAACTGTTACAAATCGGTTACTTCAAGGACAGCTCCGGGCCTGACGCCCCGTACAGTGCATTCCACTGACTCCAAACCACTGCCGTTTGCGACGTGAGTGGTGTCAAGCTAGAGCTCATTGGAGGACGGAGTGGAGATCTGTTGTGTTTTCTGATGAAAGCCGGTTCTGCCTTGGTCGCAGGGATAGCCGTTTGTTGGTTAGAAGGAGGCCAGGTGAACGCCTGCTAGTGACCTGTCTGCGGCCTAGACACACAGGGCCTACTCCTGGAGTTATGGTTTGGGGAGCAATTTCGTATGACATCAGGAGCACTCTCGTGGTTATACCACGCACCCGACTGCAAATTTGTACGTCAGTCCAGTGATACAACCTGTTGTGCTACCATTCATGAACAGCATTCAAGGGGGTGTTTTCCAACAGGATAACGCTGGTCCTCATACCACTGTTGTAACCCAACATGTTCTACAGAATGTCGACATGTTGCCTTGGCTTGCTAGATCACCAGATCTTTTTCCAATCGAGCACGTATGGGACATCATTGGACGACAACTCCAGCGTCATCCACAAACAGCATTAACCGTCCCTGCATTGACCACCCAAGTGCAACAGGCACGGAGCTCCATCCCACAAACTGATATCCGACACCTGTACGACACAATGCATGCACGTTTGCATGCTTGCATTCAAAATTCTGGCGGTTACACCGGTTACTAATGTACCAACATTTCACATTTGAAATGGCTCTACCTGTGATCTTGAAACTTTAATCAATTAAATATGTTACCTAGACAAATGTATTCCTGAAATTTCATTACAGTACAATAATTTTTTCTTGGTGTTGGGATTTTTTTTTCCATCAGTGTACTTCATTTTTTCCCCCACAAAATGCAAATTTTTGGTTTAGCCTTTTAGACATAATTTATTTTAATTAGGTATTCCCATAATTTACAATTGCTATTAATACTAATTTACTATTATCCAATTATAGTAGATATATTTATTCCCTTATAACCTCAAATTCATTCTACTTCATTTCATTTCATTTTCATACATAATTCTTAGATTCTTGTTTTTGTTCTTCAAAACATAATTTTGTGTTTTTCTGATTGAATATTTCAGCCATCATAAGTTCTGTCTGAAACAACTAGAGATTTTGCTAATCTCAAGAAACTCATTCTTCGTTTGCTCCATTTATTTAGTATAACATAAAAATAAAGACATTTTAAAGACTTGTAGATTTTATTCTGAAAACGGCATATAAACTCACCATCAAAAGCTTGAACAGAAGTTTCCATCAGACAAGACAAATCGAGGGGTATGAAAATAGGACCACGTAATGGATCAGAATCATTAGAAAATGGCAACGCAAATGGATCACTAGGAATTGGCACCAACTGCAAACTATATTGATTGGACTTCCTAGCCCAACTTTGGACCTTAAATAGCAATTAAATTGTAAATTTTTCACTGGTTATTCACTGAATTACTAATATTCTACAAAAATATTTAAGTTACAAGAAATTAGAAAACCCATCAAAAACGCATTTAAATTAAAACTTCATTAAAATATTAGTATCTGCAGACGAAATTTAACAATTTTTAAAAAAATTTCGTTTAACACATTTAAGGACAAAGTCTATTTGAGAATTATGGCAGTTTGGCAACTAGTTGGTCCTCAGAAATATTTTATATTTACTTTTAAATTAAAAGTTTTGGTATAAATTTGATTTTCGTAATTCATCAAAAATATTTTTAAAATTAAATTAGAATATACATAAGAGATGCATCATTTTAATTGCATTAGATTTGTTTTATTCACTATGTACAGAAATATATAAAAATCAATCAAGTCCCATGACATCTCAGTATCTGTAAGAAAAAAATATTTAATTTTTTTTGCTAGTCATCTTTAGCAATACTGACTTCCTTTTTTAAATTCCTCATGAATTGTGCAGATAAGCAGAATATTTCTTTAGCTTTCAACAAAACAAGAGCATCACTTAAATATTTAATAAAATAATGAACACTATCCGAATTTCAGAGCAACAACAAATAAATTAATGAAAATTTATGAAATTTTTAATTAACAAAAAGGAAAAAATTTGCACAAGTATATTAATATCATTAAAATTGCAATTTAATTTAAATAGTCTGGAAAATCTTACAAAGTGTGTTTTAACAAGTTTTTTTAAAAATATTTCTTAATTTATTTTTCTAAAGGAAGAAATTGCCATTTTTTTCTTCCTTACTCTCCAGAATATATCTGTTCCAAATATGGTAATTCTAGATCCAACAGCCTATTCTGGTAAATATGCATACAATACACACATAAACTCCTTTATTAGTAATAGGGATAAAAAAAATTTTTGAAAACTGAAATTTCAAGTAAAATGCAGCTTAAATAAAAATGAAAAGTAAATAGTTAACGAATTTAAATCATTAAAAATGTTTTTGAAATACTAACTAGTTCAGCTGCTTTGTTTCCAGTGGCAACCATCCATTCTACAACAAGTTCAAAAGTTTCATATGGTCTGTATATGTTCATATAACGTAACTGACCCCATTCTTGCCGGCCACTTTTAGTACCCTGGTCAATCTGTATATTGCATGACTTGAACTTCAATTCTAAAAAGAAAAGATCCAACTAAAATACCATTGTTCAAATCATAACGAACTAAAAAATATGGAGCTAAGTCAAAATAATGAAAATAAAACAAATATTATATATATATATATATATAAATATAAATTTAAATCAAAAACCATGTTTGAAATATTAAGTCATTTTTATTAACATTAATTAGGCCATTTAATATTTTTGGGATGGTTCAGTTCAAAGTTTTTTTCTCAACAGCTGTCCAAGATTGATGCCATTTTTCCCAATATTATTGAAAAATAAAAATAATCGATTCTAAAATGTGACACAAAATATCACATTTTGTGAAAATGAATATGCGATGGATAATTTTATGAAAATGAATCATAAAATTTTATTTTTCTGAAATATATACTATATGTGTGTGTTAATAGGAATAATTGGTATGAATTATGAATATTATATTATATATAATAAATCATTATTTTACTAGACATTTTCATAAATTTCAAAATTTACATTCAATTTTTTTTTTTTTTTTCATTTTTTCAGAAAAAGACTATAAAATATTCAATTCTCTTAAATCAAAAAACAAGAAGTGTATGTGTAAGAATACAAAATAAATTCTAAATTTGACCACTTTTTTTCTATAACTATATTTGAAAGCAGTAGAAAATGCTTAAAAAAATGAGAGAGAACAATAAGTAAAAAAGTACTTCGGTTCAATGGCATAAATTTTCAATATCAGCATAATATTTCCACATATTAAGGATATAAGCAATGGTAAAATAATAATCAAAAATCAATACAATGAAATATAATTAATAAAAGTTAAAAACAATTTCATATACTATTTTCATTTCAAAGGAAAAGAAAAAATTTAATTTGAAATTGAAATTTATGACAGTTTTACTTTTGATAGACATGACCATTGAGTATCTATGCCTTGACATTCAAATCAAGCATATAAGTTTTGAAATACATGGTTGATTTCAAGCAAATATACTTACATGTACTTAAATTAGTAATAAAATCATCACTAACATAGTTACTCAATTGTTTTCAACACATGGTATGCAGGTTGATAAACTATATCCAACTGAATTTCTTGACTGGTATGAAAACTATTCATCATGATTTAATGAACCAACATGCATAGTATATGCCAGTTTTAATAAGGGCAAGTTAAAACTATTATTCATTGTTCATATCATACTTACTATTTGTTGATAAATAAGGAGTACTCCAGATGTCTTCATCCGATGGAAAATTATAGCTCTCCACAGCGGGCAGCTCCGAAAAAGAAGGACTCAGCTCCACTTCCATCCATTCTCGTTCAAATAAATAGATAGCATCTTTCTCACTGAACTCATCCTTATCCCAAGCTAGATACATAAAACATCAGAGACATGCATTTTAGAAGAGAAAGTGTATTAATGAAAAATCAAAATCCTCGAGAATTTTTAATAGGAATTAAAGAATATAAAAGTTTCTTCACATTAAATGGCTCTTAAATGCTTAAAAATTAGATTCTTGGAAATTAAAATAACTTCAACATCTAGCAACTGGGAAACAACTCAAACAAATTTTGTGATATTACAGTTTTCAGCAGCAAGACTTTTTCACAAAACATAAAAAACCTACTGTTACATTTTTTTCAAACTTATTTATAAAGAAGTAACAAAACAACGTAAAAATTTAGGTTTAAAGTTAGTTACACAGTAAAGTATTTTTCAACTCCCCTCCCCCCCCCCTCTGCAAGAGATTAGAGTTGTCTCAATATCGTAAAAGGAAATTTTATATACATAAATGCAGCTCATGATAAAGTAATATAAAACATTAAATTTTAAAAATGATTTGTAAATGTATAGCTACATTTACCTATTAACAAGATCAATATTTAATGTGATAGATATCGTTCCAACTTCAATGCTCATTCCAAATTCAATTATTTACATTCATGCATATATATTCTTAAGATTTCAAGTACATACATTTTTGCAGGTGGATTTCTGGCAAATTTTGGATTAAGGAATAATAAGACATTAGCTAACATTTAAAAATAAAAAGGCAATAACTTATTTTTAATTCTAAATAATTATGATAGACAAAAATTAGTTAATTTAATGAAGTATATTATAAATTGTAATTATTGCATAAAATTTTTACTATACAATTATGATAACTATATAGATACTTAGAAAAATAAAAAACAGGTTATTATAAGATGAATTGCATGCACAATGATATTTTGTAATTTTTCTATGGCTATGATGCAAAATAAAATATGAATTTTTTTTACCTGCTGACCTCTTTTACACGGACATCATAAGAACTTGATAAAAAATGTTTCTATGGTCTGTTTAAGAAATTTTACTAATTGAAAATGAAAATTCAGATATTAATCTATTTTCCTGGTATGAAAATTTCAATTTTACAAATTGTTTAGTTTAATAGTTCCAAATAATTTTGGATTAGATAACAAGACTAACCTTGATCACAGTGGGATCATACATAAAAAAAAATTTCGATGAAAAAAACTCATTTTTTCTTGCCAGATTTTTTAATATTAACAAAGTAAAACCAATTCAAAACAGTATTCTAATTTTGAACATTTAATAGAAAATTCTCAATGTAATATGGCATATAATTATAAAAATTTAATAATTTAATGCCTGTTTTTTTAAGTGCTTAAGATCAAGAAAGAATTCGCTTCAGTAGAGATGTACTAAAATTGGTGCAAAATTCCCCAAAAATTTTTTGGAGTAACAAAAGTAACAGAAAGTCTGTTACTTTTGTAACTCCAGAAAATAAATTAACTCAAAAAAAAAAAAAAAAAAAAGAATTTAACAAAGTTATTTTATTAGTTAAAGAATGCAAGTTTTGCATTCTTTAACTAATAAAATATAAATAACACATACCTTTTACATCCTGATCATTTGCTGAACCTATGTAATATAAATAAAAACCATAAATAAAAGAGTGAGATTTTGTTCTTGATACATGGCAAATCAGATCTTTTTCTAGGAGATTCTGGAAGAAAAAAAAACCAAGCTGCCAAAAGTAATAAATGCAAAAACCTCCAACAACAACAAAAAAAAAACAATTTATTTAGGTTCCAATTGTTTGAATTTTATAAATTGAATTTCTTGAAACGATTATAATAATTAACAGAAATGTGTTTTATCTATTGATATAAAACTTGAATGAATTTTCAAAAATAGCATTGACATCAAAAAGTAAAAAGCATCATAACATGGATAAAATTTCTGATAATTGTACTTTTTATAAAGTTAAAAATTTTTAATACAATCTTCAAAATTCTGGTAAACTGACAATTAAAAATAAAAATCACATGATTGAAAAAAAAAATAAGCAAGGCAAATTGCTTTAGATAAATTTATACATAAATTAGCAATTTTTCTAATTTTTTAAAAGTTATTATAGTTATTTTAAATAAACAGATAAAATCTGACTTAATTAAAACAAATGTTTCAATGCATATAACAATTTGCACCTTGTTATCATTAATCTTTTTTGAAGTAGACAAACTTTAAATGAATTACAGCAGTAAGGTGCAAAAGTTTTAAGTCTGATTTCTACCTTAGCAGAAACCAAAAAAAAAAAAAAAAAAAAAAAAAATTAAGGATCAATTTGTCAAAGTAAAATTAGGAAAAATTACCTGAAGAATTTTTATAGCTTGTTGCTCTACTAAAACACCTTCAATGCGCTCTATCAACCATGAAACAGCTTCTGCACTTATAAATGTATAAGCTGGCCAACCAACTTTTGACAAAAAATTAAGCCCATCTCTAAATGTAAAGATATGGGAGTTAAACCACCATTAACAAGACTAAAAAAAAAAAATTAATAAAAGCTCAAAACACAAAAAAAATTAATGCAAAAATCATTGAGCAAAAAACTATCAAAAGTAATCGAAAAATATTTTAGATCAAAAATTCAACATGGTTAATCTCTAGAAATCGATATATTTCTCCCCTTCTTTATATGACGCCAGATCTGCATATACATGTAACTAAGATAGCAACCGAAATGTTGAATGCAATAAAGGGTGAAAAACATTCATTCCGATTCCCCCCTCCCTTTTTTTCTGACCACTAAACTAAAGACATTTTATTCTTAATATAATTACCAACAATGGAGTTATTTTATAATTTGTAAAAGAATGATTCAATTTTTAAATTTACATGATTTTGAGTTTTACTTTTTATAGTTTAATACATTCTCAAGTCACTTTCATTTTAATATATTCTCAAGCAAAACACAAGGGAAAAATTGATAACTGAATTTAGAATATTTCTTCTTCCATAGCAAAATATCCATAAAAAACATAGAAAAATTTTAGAAGGATGACCAGAGGTGGAAGAATCTTGCATCTTTAATCATAGGGTGAATTTAAACAGCAATTTATAAGGCGTTTCTATCAAAGATCTACCATGTTTTCAGGATATTTCAATAAAGAAAGGCAATGGGTGTTTTGAGGAGATATTTACAAAGAACTCATTTACACTCTTCTGATATCAAGAACTTAAGGTTAAAGTTAAATGAAAGGTTATTTTACAATGATAAAAATAATAATAATAGCAGTAAAGAATTTTTTTACTGTGAATTCTTCATGGCTTCAATAATTTCTTTATCAGATGAATTTTCACTAAGCTTTTTAACATCTGATGGGAAACTAAAAATAATAACAAAACCAATTTAAATAATTTATAATAAGAAAAAGTTAAAACTACTAAACATTTTAAAAAATTACTTACTCATCAAAAGTCTCATTAGAAGTAGTTAGTGAACTTTCAGGCTTTGGTATGGTAATCTGTAAAAGAAAATCCATAATCTAAAATAACATTTATTATCATTATATAAATTTTCTTGATGAATAATAAATATTACATTTAAAAAATTAGAAACATAACTAAAATTACAGTTATAATAACTTGTATGATAATAAAGACAATATAAATGAGAGAATAAATGTTTAGAATTCAATGAATTTTGAAATCAAAAAATGGTACACAAATTTGTCTAAAGCATCAATTCTTATTACGATTTAAATTTTTGATTGGTAAATTTTTTAAAGAAAAAATTAATGTCATGATACATAGAAATATAAACTCAAAGATATTTGAACTTCTGTAAAATTTATATTTTGAAATTGTAGCAATAAGCTAGAGAAGTACCATTACATACACCAGTCATACTTCCTAGGACAGTAAAGATATGAAATGGATAGAAAGTGCCTTGCAGTGCCCTTAGACTGGATGATAATAATTGAGATTCTTTATTTATAGTTATAGATATTTATAAGACTCATGTAATCAACTATCATATTCTGATATATTCACAGGCTGTTTCCTTATATTCATAAATTTGTGCTTCAAAAGGAAAAGGAGAAAAAAAGAAGCAAGATACAAGTAATAGAAGAAAATAAGTGGAAAAATACACCTGAAGGGAAAATATATACAAGCCAAAAATATATACATGCAAATAATTTTGGAATATAACATATGAAAAAAATAAAAACAAATGGTAATCTTGATTATAAAAATAAAGCAAATGAGCGGTAAATCTTTATGTATCATAAGTTTTAGTGTATAAAATATGAATTGCAAATAAAATTTAAACTATCCATTTTAATCATATGAAACGAAAAATTTACTATCTTTCCCAAGGAAAAATGCAAACTAAATAAAAGAACAAAGTGAACTTGGTAATGATACCCTTCCATCAGCTTCTGTAGCAGGCGATATTCGGCCAGTGGGTAACACAGGTTCAGGACGAGCTCCCATCCTTGCTGAATTACTGCGCATTCTAGGGCGATCATGTACACGGTTACTTCCAACCCTGTCTCTCAAAGATGAAACAGATGATACACCAAGGCTTGCATGTCCTATACTTGATCGACGTGGTGGGAGCATTGATGGGAACTAGAAGGTACACACCCAATTAATAAGTACAGTGGCTGTATATTAAATATTTTCAAATTGAAAATATTGTTTGATGTATTGCCTTTTACAAAGTAAAAACCTTTATAACAAAATCTTAGACTAATGATTTCTCTAAAACGATATAAAGAAGAATGTATCATGATAGTAATTAAAGATAGCATCATAGAAATAAAAATACAACATCAAAATTTTATTTTAATTTTTGTCTAAATAGTAACCAAGGTAAAATAATTGCAAAGCTTAATTTTATTTCTTTAAAATAAACAGGTTCAACACAATTTATTATGTAAGCTAAATTAATACTGTTTTTATATTTTTAATATTAACATAATTATACATGATTAACATATATCAAAATTTTGGTTTTGACCAAATTAAGTTTGTGCATTATATATATCAATTTTAAATTTCCTTTTTTAATATCTTGGATGAAGTAAAATACAAGTTATCACGGTTATTGCAGTAATTTCCATTTAAAAAGATTGTAGTGTACTGTAAAATTAAAAAGTACAACTTGTTAAAATTACTTCTCCAGAGATCGAAACTTGCAACAAAATCTGATCCAGACAAGCATTTTAAACCTGAACATTCTAAGACCCAAAACAATTAAGAAAATAAAAGTTGAACAAAAAAAATTTCATTGTATTTCAAAACGGTTTACATGAGCTTGGGAAATGGTTAATCCTTAATAGCCTAAAACCTCCACATAAGTAGCATGACATTCTTACTTACTGGGTTCAATTCTGTTTGGTAGCAAGTCTCATTTATTTTATTATTTACATATTTTAAACTACTAGAGAATGGCTTTTCAATTCATTTTCATAATTATAGTTACTTTCTGGAAGACGTCCAGTGTATTCCAGACGTCCAGAAAATAATGTTAGCAATACTGACATTACACACATTTCGTTTAATTAGCAATATTGGCACATTGCATACACATTTCATTTAATTAGCAATATTGGTACATAACACACACATTTCATTTAATTAGCAACATTATCACATAACACGCACATTTCATTTAACGTAATGTCTGTGTAAACTAATTTTAATTGTAATGAGTGTATTATATTATGCTACACTTCACTGCAATTAAAAATAGTTGCATTTTCTTTAAATGAAAATTTTAGAACATGGAAAATTGCTATAAATTCAAACATATCAAAGTAATTTATCATACTGTTATGAACTCCACACATTGCTTTACTGTACAAGTAATCCATAGCTAGGAAGGGTGTTTTGTTGATATTTTAATTTGAAAGAATGTCAAGTCAATGATCCAACCTTTGGAAATCATTAGGAGACTAAAACAAGGATTCTTCAAAGAGCAAAATTTTATAAATATATATGCTAAGTACCAAGTAAGAAGATCTTTCAAAAAGATTCATATCTTGTCACGGGAGGAATATTAGCAGAGACATATGCGTAAGAATTAGTTGAATCTAATAAATTCTCCCTACAAGATAATTCTCTTTTTGTGCTTGCAAAGAAAGCTTTATAACCACATACAGGTGGTATTGAGCTGTGCTATTGTTTAATAAATGATTTGTTGATTTCTTTTGTTGGGAATAAATCAAAATTCTCCTTCCATTTTTAACAGTAGTCTGTTGTTGTTCAACTCCATCTAATTTGCACAAGAGCAAGTATCTAATATGATATGCTAATAAGATGACTCTAAGCACATCACTGAAAATGGGGCTTTTTTTTGTTGTTGTTGCTGCTGTTGATGTTATTTATCTCTGTTTATTATATAAAGATGGAAACTTTGGTTTTACTAGTTGGTTGTGTGTATACAAATAGATGCGTGTCCTTCAATAAATGTGTTTTTCTTTTTTGTTACAAGAAGTGAATCATATTTAAATAAATTTCAATCCTCTAATCGTCATTATGTGAACCTCTTGCATAATAAATACAATTTACTAATTTAGGACCAATTTATCTCAAGATCTTTACGTTGCTGATTTCTACAAATGTTATTTTGTGCTTTCTTATGAAATACACATTATAATCAGTTATAAAAGCTGCTGGATTTCTCACTGAAGGGATTTTCTATAACAATAGAATAATAAATTATTATTACTTTGCACCAGTTAATATTATAGGCTATATAATGCAATTCCTTAATCATGCCCCTGCATTAGGAAAAATTATTTTGAATACTAGAAATTGACTCTGGAATTGAAATACCTTTTTTTCTGCACCACTAAATCAAGATTATTAAAATAGTTTACAGCTTAAACCATCAGACAGCAATGTCATTTAAATGTCAATTTAAAATGTCATTTTCCCATTCAGGAATAACGAAGACACTCTTACTCACTCCAGTAAGCAATATTTATTTTGAGCATTTTATTTCATACCAACAGAAATATTATTTAATTATAATAACTTTGGTGACAAAATATACATTCAAAATATGCCAAATAATTCCATTTCAGAAAAAAAGTCAAATGGCTATGGAAATTGTATGAATGGCAAAATGAAAAATTAAAATAAATAAAAATTAAAAACAATATACAGAAAATAGTACAGAAAAAAAGCCCAAAAAAATTAGTGGAATAATTACAAAAAAAGAAAAAAAAAAGAAAAAAGAAAGAAACTATTCAAGTTTATGCTATGGACTTCATGAACATTTTCATCAATATGTATAAATAAGGCATCCAAAGCCATCTTTACATTCAGAATTACTCTTTATGCCTAAGCTGTCAAATAAAACAGTAGGTAACTAAAACTACAAAACATACAGCTAATAATACATTATGTTAAATAGTTTTACGAGTACTTGAGTTTTGTAATTATTAATGATTTGCTTGCTTTCATTTGAAAATGCAGGAATTTCTGCAGAATTAAAAAAAGCATGTAATCATTGTTCAAGCATATAAATATTTCTTAAACTGTTTGATAAATTATTGCTCAAAAACAATTGCCAATTTATTATTAACAACTTTAGTACCACAAATCAATATTTAGCAAGATTGCATATACGTTTCTCGCATAACCTTGATCTTTCTTATAAAATCTATAAAAAGTTTCAACTATAAAATATCAAAACTCTTGATAAATAATATAGAGCCAAATAATTTAGACCCATAGCAACATGAATATGTCATAACGTAACACAGCCATTTGAAAATTATATATGTAAAAAGAAAGTAAACCAATAAATTCAAATCATAGTTTAAACATTCAAGTTCAAAAAAATAGAAGAATGGAAATTTGCAATATAAAATTATCTTTTGTAAAAGTGAAAAAGGAAATTTTAGAGAGGAAATAAATGAAGTATTGGGAAAAGTAACAAGTATTGCCGTTTATGTATAATTTAATGAATGCATATACAATTTAATACTTATATTAAATAGATAAGTTTTTTTTAAGTGAAAACTCAGAAAATAAATTATATGTCATAAATGAATATATGATAAAATGAAGGAACTAAGAATTTGTAAAAATAAAGCTTAAAAAAACATTTATTAGAGACGTCAGTCACCAAGTAATAAAATTTTGATAGGATATTTTTTTTCTATTAACCCCTTTATGCCTACTGTTCCATTTTTGGAACACTCCTCACATAAAAGTTATATTTATTATACTTTTTTTACCTAACATATAGAAATCTCCTGATAAAATTCCAACGTTTAACCTTAGGTATAAATGGGTTAGCCTATCAGAAAAATTAACATATTTATATTCATTTATGAGGGAAAAAATAAACTGGCATAATATAATTGTAGATTTACAGAAAAATAAAATTTACTTGACTTACAGAAGTCATATAAACAATAATTTTAGAAAAATTTAGCAATACTCTTTACCTTAATTTTTGGCTTCTTTGATGATGCACGTTTGATTTTATTCATAACTTCCAAGAATTTCAGTACACCAACTTTTTGTTGTGTTTTATCATCCTCTGAAAACTCATGGTAAAGATCACATCGCTCACTTCCTTCAATTATTTTACGTGTTTCAGGCTGGCCAGCAGGCAAGAGCAACATTCGCAACCTCCAATATTTTAATGACTGGAAGAGAAAAAAAAGCTGAGCATTGCTTAAATTTGCAATTTATATAAAGCTTTTAAGTAAATTTAATACTATATAAAGTAAGTATTCCATCAGCTTTGTATTAAAAATATTAATTCAATAAAATATTTTTAATTACTAAAAACATTGTTATTGAGAAAGTCATTAAAAATTCTAAATTATGCAGAAAATATTTCTCCAGCGTAGTTTTTCAAAACAATTTCATTATTTCCTCTAAAAAGATGTAGATAAGCATTTATTATTTTTCAAATTAGCAACTTTTTGTTTGGTTTGATTATCAACATAAAGCATATACAAAAATAAAAGACTTTTAATCAAATTACAATTTTCAGCCTTAGCAATAGATAATGAAGAAAATTCCTGGTTTTGAAGTAATAATTAGCCCACATTTTCTAAAAGCATTTAATTTGAAATTATTCAAAATTATATTATATATTATATAGTTACTAATATTATATGAGGTTGCTAATATGACAACATGTTGAATGGAAACAAATGCACCTTATTTAAGAAGCAAAAAAGGGCTATAAAACTGGGATTTTTCTATATCATATTACTTATTTTAAAAACAAAAGACCATTTAGCCTTAAAACACAAAAGGTGTTCTCAGCAAAATTTTGCTTCATGAATACTTTATAACTATAAAAGATAGCAATTAGACCTCATACAATGAATTATCAGCAATATATTGTGTCTGCGTGTATTATATGAAAAAAGATTTTTTATATTAAAAATTTTAAATGAATATTATACAAATTATATTTAACTGCAAAATGTGTTATGAAAAAGCTCAGTGTTTCTGTTTACCAATCAATAAAAGATAAGCTTCATTTTTTTTCCCTTTTTTTGCATTATTTCATTATACTGTTGGTACTGCTTATTGTGATTTTATTTCATGTAGTGATTTGCTTTTGGATATTAAAGTCCTCCAGACTCTAATGATCACATTGAATGAATATTTTTTGAATATGTTATTTATATTGCTTAATGTTATTTATTTTGAAGTTGGAAATTGATTGATCTTTCACATTTGAAAATGAATGATCAATGAAATCCTTTAATTATTTGAATAAACCTTGTTAATTAAAAGGTTAACAAACTATGTTAGAGAAATATTTTTACTCTAGTTACAAGGAAACCTCAGATAGTCATTTCATCCACCAGAGAGTTCCATATTCTGTTATCTGAAGGACACTGTTTTGTATTAGTATGCTACGCTTGGCTATAAACCAGCTGAGTAGTCAAACCATTGATGTTTTTAATTGAATTACAAAAGCAAAACAGATTTTTTATTTAAAAAAACTGAGTGTTAAAGTTGAAATTCTAAATAGATATGAAAATTTACTTAATGAACCTTACAATAAATACATAGTTAAAAATTTCATAGCCTCTTCGTAAAATTCAGAAAAGCCTAGAATTTTTGTAAGAAAGAACAAGAAATATGCAATTTTGATAGGGACAAATGTGGTGAAGAAAAAAAAATGAGTAAGACACTTAATATTTTGAAATAAATTTGCAGGAAAGCTTATTTTTTTAAATAATGCAAATATGAACAACATATATAAATGAAGAGTTAAAGAATAATTAATAAATAACTATTATTTTTGTAATTTTTTTAAATAAATTGTAAATGGTCTTGAGATAAAATTTCTCCCCAAGTCTCTTAGTGGGTTCAAAATATTGATTTTACCCAATTTGGTCATTGTTATCAATAGATTTATGTTTTGATATCATAAGCCACAAAATGATCATATTAAGGACAGCTACTGTATAACAATTATTCACAGCAAATCATTTTTTTAACAGGAATTGTAAAATTATGGAATACAATTAAATGATACAGAAATGAACAATTCTACATTTATGATTAGACTGATAAATAGATCCTAAGTGATTAATATTCTAAATGCACATTTAATGATATGCAATTAACCATAATTACAATTTAATTGGCTATTGATAGCAGTTTCTAATAAGCAGAGGTTCATTCCCTTTCAATTGAAAATGGAATTGCATTTTCAATATATTTATAAAAAAGCAATAACAAACCTCTTTCAACTCAAATTCTCCTTCACCTCTCATGCAAATATAATGGTCTAAATAATTCCAATTGTAGTTTTCTAGGCGCTCACTAGTGAAATCTACCCAGGATACACCATAAGTATCACTGTCAGGAGCATGAAAACGATAGCAATAATGGATTTTTATTTCTCTATGTGGATGACTAAGAAGGAGAAAAATATTTAACATAATTAAATAGATATAAAAAAACTTTGTTGTATAATGCTTTAAAAAAATATCAAATTGAAAAAACAATCAGCATTTCACTGGAATAAATACATTTGATTTTTTTTTTCTATTTATAAGACGGGAATTTTTATCAGATTAAAAAAATCAAAATGAAATTCCAACACAATTTATACAATTATAATCTTAATGTAATCAGATTTATTCCTTTTAAACATATACAAAACTTAATATATATATAAAACATTAAAAAAGAAATAAATTTTAAGGAATATTTTTTTTATACCATATTTTTTTTTAAAAATCTCAGTTTCTATATAACACAAACTCCACTTGGGCTAATTTTTAAAGGCAACTTTAAAAAAATACTTCACCAAATATAAATAAATCTCAAAAAATCCATTTGAAAATAATATAATACTAGATTTTTTTTTCCCAAAAGTAAATAAATAAGAGCTAGAAGAGTTAAATTTATTAGGGAATTGGAACTATGCTTACCGTGGCTTGTACTGAGTAACAGTGATCCTTGGTCCATCAAGATTTAATGTATGAAATATTCTTCCAATACTTAGCAAATATTCTTCCTAAAAATTGCAAAATTCATATATAAATCAAAACTAAAAGAATAAAACTAAATGGTCATAATTTGTAGATTTTAAATTTTAATTGCAAAATACCATATTTTTTTCATAAAACATTAAATATATTCACAAGAGCCCTTTTCAGCAGAAAGATTTCCTTTCATTACAATTATAAGAAACTGATGGAATAAAAATAATCAAAAACACAATTATGAGTATTGTCATTCTTGTACTAATATCACTGAAGATATACAATCTTTAAAGACTCAATACATATCACATTTTTAAATCGGGGAAAAAATTGGGATAAAAATAAAGATTATTTATTTAATATTTTTTATTCTGATTTTTTAAGTAAGGACAAATTTAATCAACTTTAATCTAAAAGAAAAAAATCAGTACTTCTCTAATTGAGAACTAAATGCAAAGAAAAATGCTTACACTGCTGAAAAATATTCATTTTATTAAGCATTTCTTAAGTATACACACTAGAAGTTTCTTCAGGAATAATGTTAAGAAATGAGAAAAATATCTTCAATCATCAGCATTAATAATATGTTTTGTAAGAAAATTTTATACACATAGGAAAACTTTGAAAAAAGGATTTCAGAAGTAGTGTTGCCAATTCATTAACTGCAATGGAAATTAAAAATGAAATAGTTTATGTGACAAAGTTCATTCAAATGAATGCATTCATAAATAAAATGGAATTACAGCTAACGCTAATAGATAAGAATTCTCCTATAAATGCAGTGTTATCTTTCTACAAAAATTTGAAAGTCACCTGCTCAACACTTGTAGGCCCTTTAAATATTGCTGATGAGTACTGAGGACTTGAGCTAACTTGCGTGACAGGATACGAGGAATGTTTTGATAACACAATTATTTGAAAGCCCTAAAAATACATCAGTAGATTATATTATAATTTAACATAAAAACAGAAAACTGGAAGGAAATAGAATTATTCATCAAATGCAACCTGCTGTAATCTTTGGCATATAAGCTCTTTATAAACTTCCGATGTTGTCAACGGATGCCGGACAGCATCTTCATCATTCTGAAAATATCTATGGAAAAATGTATGTTATATGAATATACATATTCAAGAAACAAATATTTTCATTATGTTACACTTTGTAAATAAGATTTCTTTTACTTAACATAAAATAGGACAAATTATGAATGATATCCCAAATGTTTAGCATTTCTAGAAAATTCAAATTATAAAAGAATTGACCTGTTTGGTTTTTCTATTCATCAATTTGTTCATGTTAATCATCTTTTCAACAATTTTCTTTTTATAAAAATCAATGCCATGCCAGTACTTGAACAGTCCAAAATAAAATCAATATCACACCAGTCAAAAAAACTTGAGAAATTTTTGTCTTGTACTAAAATACTCCACTATTGCTGAAATTAGTATTATCATAAGCAAGGAATTTCTTTCTCTTTGAATTAATTTAAAAAAATACTAATCACAAAATATCTTACAGATATATAACAAATTTAAAATCTGTTCCAACTGCAGCACCATTTTCCAAACCTTATTTTCAATGTGTGTGTGTATAAATTATAACCGCCGTACTTTGCATTTAATATTAGAAACTACAAACAAACCATTTAACGAAATTTTTACTTTTACTTACTGAAAACATTTAATACTTTCAGTCTTCAAGTAAAAGGCACGGGAAAAATTAGGATTTAAAAAAAACTGCATTTGACTTTCTTCTCCCTAACTAAAACTCATTCCTTTCTCTAAGAGCAAAAAATAAGAATTAAAATAAATTGTGTTTTCTATCAATACTAAATTTTGTTTGCACACACATATTTGCATGGTGCCAGTTTTCCCAAAATTTGAAGGATGTATCATGACCAGCACTAGAGAGTTCTATTCATTCTTTAATGGCAGAAAAAAAGTCAAGAACAAAAAAATACATACATTAAAGAAAATTTCTAAAAATATTTATCAATCACTATGAATAATGGCATAACAGTGAAATATAAAAGATTTCACATTTTAGTTGCTGAGAGGGTTATTATACATCAATCCTACTTGTAGTAGAACACTTTTTTAAAATAGAATATCTGATACTCAAAGTTATATTGCAATCACTGCCATATCCTCAAACATCATTAAAAAATTACTTACCTAGGAACTGCATTTTCGGCAATAATATCTTCAGGGAGTAAATTATAATCTGATATCACATAATCTCTATCTAGACTCAATCTATCAGGAAAATAATCGGTAGTAATGGGCAAACAGGCTGGAATGACAAGTGATTTCCAATCCACACCTATGATATAAATCAAGTATCATTCATTTATATCAGACAATAAACTAATTCAAATATTTTTAGTCTTTTTGCTCTTAGTGATCAAGCAATGAAATAATTTATTTGAAATCTGTAGGATATAAAGTGGTTTGTTAGAGAATAAGGTTCACAGGTGGAAGGTTTTTGAGATTATATGCTACGTTTCATCAATAGAAGTGATATAATGCCAGGAATATGCTGATAGAGTATCATAACTTTGATTTTGCACATTTTAAACAATAAGTTTGAATATTGCTAGTGTAATGGTTTGGATATTATGTTTTGAATATTCCAGGCCTGAAAATAGCATACGAATTTCCTTTACCTATTCTTACCGACTGAGAAATGTTGCAATTACATATTAAGTGTTTTTTACTGTGTAATTATCAGGAGCATTAATCAAAATTTACAACTTCAGATTTTTTTAAAAAGACAAATTAGTCAAAACATAAAGAAAATGTAAAAGAATAAATCAATTATTTGGAAAAATACCTTCAGAAGTTGAATCAGAAATTCAAATACTGAAGAAGAGAAGAAATTGAAGATAAAACCAGCATTCTTAAAAAATTAATTATAAATACCGATTATGAAATATAATATAAAACAGCAATACTGTTTTTGCAGTATTGGAATAAAGTGAATGGTACAAAGAAATACTTTCAACAGTATCATCCAAAAGAAATTGATACATATAATTCTAGAAGTATTATATAACAATCATATTTTCTATACTTTTTTTTACAACCAATAAAATCTTTATTAATCTTTGCTTCAATTATTATCAATGTGTTAACTTTATAACAATTTTTATAATAATCTAACTATCAAAAATGAGCTGTCTTATGTTTTTTCTTCGCCAATTATGCTTCTATTGACAATATTTTTTTCAGTAGTTGTTTTACAAGAATGAAAAGATGTTAATATAAGAAAGGCACCATTGCTTCATGTCTGAAGCTTTTTAATAAATGACTGAAGAATATATTTTTTATTATATATTATTTTTACCTAAATCTATATAATTCTTTATGTTGTCAATAATTAAGTATAAATATCTAAAAACTGAAATGTTTGATAATAATTGCTTCAAATAACTGGATAATTCAACATCAATAACAATTTGACTTCTTTGAAAGTCTGCAAGGATCATTTTTTGCTTTTCACAAAAATCCAAGATGTGTACAGCTTCATTAATGCCATGTCATATATTACAATATAAATATTTTTATATTAAAAAAATTATAGCTAGGATTATATTTTAATGCTTATAAAGCACATTCCTAAATTTAACTTTTATTTACAGAAGTGTATTTTGATAACCAGCTACATGTATATCTCAAATAAAGGCTTTGAAATATAAAATTTAATTTCATTCAAATACACAAAACGCATATAAATTAAATTTTAAAAAATGAAATATGACCTGTAGTAATAGCAGGTGTCCACTCTTGCTCGACACTTATTCCCCATAACATTGACATGTTGTCACTAGGCTGAAGAGAAGACGACATTCGACTGGCAGAATTGGGCGATCGTACTAAAATAGTTTGTTTCACAAAAAAATATAAATGAAAGTTGGAATAGTTTGTATTCCCTTTTCGACAAAAACTTTTTTAAATTAATAATTTCTAAAAATAAACTGAAACTAAGAAAACTAATAATTAAAAGCATTTGAGATAGATATATATAATAATTATTTGCTTCACATTTTTGAAAAAGCATTAAAAAGAAAATTCAGATAATTAATGGTTCCTTTGAAGAATTAATACACGAGAAAAAGATGTAGAACACAATATCCCAACATGTAACAAAAAAAAAATATATATATATATACCAAGTGAACACATGTACCAAATAGTAACAAAACTTTCAGAGCCGGTTGCATTGTTTATTCTAACAAAATCTAAAAGACCAAGCTTTGTGCAGCATTTTTTTTTATTTAAAATATTTAGATATGAATCGCACACTGATTGCATTTATTTTACATTTAGTATTTTTCAATCTTGCCTACAAATGATATTGTCATTTAAATTTTTAAAAAATCATGAATGCACATAGTTTAAAATGTTGCTTGAAACAATGTTGTATTAAAGTATTCATTTAAAGCCCTAAAAGCAAGATCGAAAATTCAGGCACTTGGAGGATGAAGAAAATGAACTTTATTTGAACGAATTTGAGGCAACCCGTATTCGACAGGAGCTAGTGCTACCCTGTAGTTAGGGTATTTATCCCAAAAGATGCCGGGACAACCTATTTCTAAGCTTCTTGGCATCTCATAGCAGATTGCTATCGATTCCAGCCATGGTTACTATCACTTAGATTTCATCGATTTCGATCTGGAATTCCTTCAAGAATTCTGCTTTGTTGCAGATCTGAATAAGAGTATGATGCGAATAGGAGCCGAGGAATCTCTCACGTACCTGGACAAGTTACGTCATCTCAGAAGAACCTTTCCCACAAAAGCAGATGTGCTTTTTGAAGGATTCTACGTTGAGAACTGCGGACAATTCTCGAGTATCGTGAATGAGCGGAAAAATTACTGAAGGCTCTAGAGACGATGGAGAAGAATTTCTGGCTTTCAAGAGGACCTTGGAAGGCACTGTTGAAGCATTCTGATATTCGGTTGGCTCGATGAAGCAAGTTGAAAGTGGGAAATCGGTCAGCTTGGTTAGAATTCGTTCCGGAAAGTTACATTACGATGCTTGGTTCGTTGAGTTACGTAGCATTTTAAGAAGCGGAATCAAATCTGGATATACTATCCGAAATGATGAAGAGGTCTAAGTCACAAGTAGTGATAAGTAACTATTGCGAACATAATGATGGCGCCAGCAAAACTGTAAAGGCTGCCCGACGCCGGACAGAGATTGTTCACATCAATAGGTGGCCTGTACCAATAATTGATTGTAGTGGGACTGCAGAGTCATCAATCCTTGGAGAGAAACAATGTTTAGAATCTGCAATGTTGCTCCTAAACACAACTAATTCTATCGCAGAAAAGACCGTTTTATGATCAGCTGCACCGGACGCTGTTGGGAATCTGGATCCATGACTCTGGACGACAAACTTTACAGGAAATTATTAAAAAGAAAAATGTGTGTGTTGTGTGTTTATGTATGCATATAATCGCAGGTTTTTTCCAGAAAAAGCATTAATATAGATAAGCTTAAAAACAAAACCTTATCTAAATATAAAATTTGATTCAAACTGTTAGAGCTCTTTTATATAACAATTAGTCGTTTAAAACTAAGATTAAAACATCCATTTTCACAGCTATTTCAGATATTTTACTGTAATGCTGTAAAAATCCAATTAAAATAAATTAGATATACAAGAGTTTTTTTTTAATTAGAAATTTAATAGCTAATATGAAAGAATGGGTTGAAGATATCTGACTACCATAGAACATTAATTCAGGTTATTATATTCATCAGAAAAGGATATTGTGAAAGAGAAAGAATACAGCAAAGCAGATTGCGAAATAAAGAAAAGAGTATACGCAAATAAATGTTCAGATGAAAAAAAGATTCAATTTTATGAATAAAATTCAGTGCCACCAATTAAAATCATGGAATCTTTTAATAGTATCAATGTTTTTAACAGATGTAATACACATTTCATTTCTAAAATAAATCGTCACTCATATCTAAAATATGACCAAAACAGTACTGAATATAAGTTTTAAATTATTTTATGTAGCACTAGACCAATTAAATCATTTAGATATAATTTCATGTCAATGATTCCACCAAACTGTAAAGATTAAAATCTTGTTATTTTAATTGTCCGGAGCATGTTGTAGCATACATGAACCTATCTAATGGATACCACTGTCATGACAACACAATGTTATTAAAAATGTAAATGTTAGTTTACACTTTTTTCCCACATTCTGCAGTTTTTTGTTTTGTTTTTTACTTATCATGTGTATTGCAAAAATATTAAACTGCAAATTTCTTTAACTTTAAATAATGAAAGAAAGTCAAGCAATAAAATATTTACTGAGACAATAAAATGAAAATTTCCGCACAACAAGGTAATTGATTCAGCACAACAAGATTGTAATCAATTAAGAAAAAGATATTTAAAAACTGCCACAATTAAAAAAGAAAAAAAATTAAATTTTATAGTCTTATCTTTGCACTATATTTTTGGAAGTTATTAAGGAAAAAAACCAGCAAAATTTAGTTTAATTTTTAATTAAATTTTTTAAAAAATCCCTCCAAGATTTGTTTTTCGCCTTCTAAAATACATATCCCAAATTTAATGACTGTAAATCAAATGGTCTGCTCTACAGTGCAACACAAACATACAGATTCATATTTATTACAGAGATTATCAACAAAGAATTATAAAAGTTTTTTTAAAAAGGGAAAATCGTAATATTTTCATAATAAAATAAAAAATTTATAACATTGATAACTTCTGAAAACTTAATGTGCATGCAGAGATGAAATAGAGTTTTATTAAACAAATCGATGTTACACACATAATTTTTTTCTATATAAAACTAATATGAGAAACCATTTCAAAAACATTGCATTGTAAATCAAAAATAATAAAGAAAAAAAAAAAGAAATATTGACTAAAAGAAGTTGTCTAAATACATATTTTAGAAACTCTCGATCACAAATACCCTTTGACAATTTCACCAAAATGAATAAGAAATTAGTTCTACGTATGCTTGAATTTATACAACAGAATTCTCTACTGAAGACATCCTGCTATAATCATATAACAAGGGTTTTTTTTTTTAAATTTATAGCATGCAAAAAAACATAGTAAATGATATTACCATCTCCTAAATTCGAACTCATGTTACTTGAAGATGAATGGATTTCTCTCCGACTTAAGGTGTTTGGTTTATGGTCTAAACCTATGTAAAATAGGAAGAAATGCTGAATTCTCCAAAATTATTTCACATAATTAAATTCTTTAATATAAAACTTACCTGCCCGATATAAAATTAAAAGTACTAATGAGCTTAAAATAATGTTTATAGTAAAACAAAAACAGAATTTATGTGTAATACCATTTAACAAAAGGGACAGTCTAAGCAAAATATTAGATATGCATTAAGCATAAAATTTCCAGACAAAAACAAAATTAAGGTAGTAATAAGCAGGGACAAGGGGCAAAGAAGAGGAGGAAGAGAAAGAATAATAGTACAGCACAAAACAAAAATTGAGGATGAAAAGAAAAATTTAAAACTCACCATCAAAATCATAACTAAAAAGAGAGCTTCGTTGAAAAGGACAATCGTAATTATTAAAAGATTTGTCTACAGAAATCAAAGTTGCAGCACTGATTTGAGGAATAGCCTGATAATGATGTTGCTGCATAAATATTCCCGTAGGACCTAATTAATAAAATAAAAACCCTAACCTGTAAAAATGACTAATGATATGGATATATAAAATTCAATAATATATTTAAAAGCCAAATTTGTGTAAAATATACAATAAATAAAATAAAACAAAACATAACTCAAAACAATCATATGCAAAAATACTTACCCTGTTATAAAATGCAACAAATTTTTGCAAATACTACTAAAACAAATCTCTTAACATTAATTACAACAATGCAACTATTTCTTTTTCATTAACACTTTCAACTGCAAAATGAGTCATCAAAATTCAATTACATATTTTCATTTAATAATAAGGTTTTATTCCAATAAAAGAGGTAGAGTAAAATTTTTAATTATTCAGCTCTAAACATAAAAATTAAATTTAAATATACAATTACCTAAAGGAAAAACATGAGTCCATCGTCTTCGATTAGAAGTCAGTTTTATAGTGATCTGTGAAGGGTTGAATGGATTAACTAAAGCCTTCAATCTTTGAGTCAATTCTTGTTTATTAACAGTTGATTCAGATGATGGATCACTACCAATAACTACTCGACTGGGAGGGCTCACTTCTGATTCGAAGTATTCTCTAGTATAATGGCCACTAGGAACATTTTCAGCTTCTAAAATGTTTGAATACAAAGTCCTTTTAAATTTGATTTAAAAAAAAATCAAAATGGGTTAAACCACTTATCGTTTTTGTTTGTCTGTCATACACAAATAAAATTATATTATTGGAGAAAAAAACTAAAACCAAGCCCTTCTTAAAAAATGGTTAGAACTTGAAATACAGGAGACCCATAAACTCCCCAGATATCCTACAAATTCTTCACTAAATCAATAAATTGCTTAACTAACAATAAAAATCTCATTGAATCGTATAGCAAAAAAAAAAACAGGCAAGTGGTTAAAGACTATATTTTACAAATAAAAGTTTCTGAAAATCAAAAAAAAAAAAAAAATTGTTTTCAAAATGAGAACTTTATTTTCAAAAAATGTTTTTATTATTTTGGTTGTTAGTTCATAACAGGGTAAAAAAAAAAATCTTAATGTCAAAGTGAATTATTTATGCAGTGTTAATAAATTTTAAAATATATACCAACATTTAGAAAATACATCCCATTTCCAAAAGTGTTTTTTTTTAATCGTTTGAAACATGATGTTGCTTTGGTTTGAAATTTTTTGAATTCTCAAAGATGCGTAGGCAACAAATTGGCGATTTACCGCTTCTGAGGCATCAATTGTTTACTCTTATGGTTACAAGAAAATACAGAGGGTTGTCACATTTGGCTGTTTATCACCAGCTAAAGTTACAATTTCCAAATTATTAATTCTCTGAAGATTTACAAATTATCTTAATTTATGTCCTTAAACCAGTTTGAAACAATCACAAGACTATCAGATTACACATGCAACGATATTTAGAAAAACTATGGGGTTTTTTTTCTCCCCCCTCCTCATCTCAAAATTGGTCAAGCTCCAAAACTTTGTCAGCTAGAAAAATCAAAAATTAAAGCTTTTTTAAAATAAAAATATAAAATGTTAAATATATATATATGAAAGAGAGAGAGAAGCTTTGTGATTATTTCAAACCAGTTTAAACTGGTTAATGACTTAAATTAATTAAGATAAATAATGACTTTAAAATAATAATACTACTTGTGATAACTTGAAGCTTGTGATCATAGATTTCATTTTCCCCGTCTTGTAATCACTATTATATTACATTAAATTTTTCCATTCTCTTTTGAATGAATTTATAATTAAGAAAAAATGCAATTAGAATTTATCTCAAATTAATCTAGCAAATTTAATTCTAAAAAAAATACTGACTTTTTTCATGCCCTATAACTTTAATACAGATTTAATAATATATTTTCAAAAAAAAAAAATTAAACAGGTCAGATTCATTACATGTTAAAAGTAGTAACACATTTATACATACAAAAGACAGCAATTTTATCAAAAAATATTCAAATGTTTTTTTTCTACACAAAATTTTATGAAACGAAAGTTAAGGGAGTAGAGATGCTAGCTAACCCACAAAAGCACTTGTGAAGTTTAAAATAAGGAAGTAAATCCAATTAAAGTACATCAATCCTTAACTATTTGTATATATAATTCTCATTACCAAGTGGATACCAAAAATCAAAATTTAACAAATATGGAAATTTCAGCATCAAAGTTGATCATTTGCAATGAATCATTTATAAAATATTTTTTATATAAATATATTTTTATCTTACATAATATTGTACATTGATTTGATTAGATTTGCAAAGATGCCATAATAAAATAGTGCAAAAGTTAATAATTACCAAGTGAGCTTTGATACGAAGATGGAATGGTACTGTAATGCTGGGTAGAATGTGGAATAGCAATGGCAGCAGAAGATGCATGAGACTGAGAATGTTGAAAGATAGGTACAGGTTCGGATGAAGTCAAGCGACTAATCTCTTCTGCACTATGATTCTGGTGGAGATTCATCACATAAGAAGTAGGAGGAGTATCCTTCCTTTTCCTAGGCCGTTGCAAGCTCATAGTTTGCCTTTTAAAAATATATATAACTTATATACAGAATGCATAGCAAGTTTTGATTTTTTTTTTACTGTGGCATCAAGACTGATACTGATAGTCACACCAGTACTGTATATATAACTCTGGCAGCATTTATTTGTTCTATTTGTCTATGAATAATATATATATATGACGAACAGTTTTTAAATTCTTATATTTAACTCCTTGGAGAGAAATTAGGACCTTCAGTTCAAATTAATAATTTCTATTCTATTGCTATTTCACATGAACATCATTCTTAACCTTATTTCTGAATGCAATTTTGCAAAAATTGCTTGGAGTTTCTTCAGAAGCTGACAACATATTTGGTAGTAGGAAAAATAAGAAGTCTCAAATTCAATACTGATAACTATGCAAGATTAAATTTTAACAAAATAGCAATCTTAAACATGTGGCGATATCTTAAGACAGATAACATCTACGAACAAGAGAATGCTTATGCCCTGTGGTTATGTTACTGTCCTTCAGACCCAAAGGTCCCGGGTTCTATTCTGAGCCAACATCACCTTCCACAAACACTTAAAACAGTTCTATGATTTCAGACACTTAATAGTTCCTTAATACTCGATTAATAACAAATACTACAATATCAATTAAAATCAGAATTCCAAAAAATGAAAATTCAGATATGCTCAAGTAAATCAATTTAATGGAGCAAGATGCATCTTGCATTTTATGGAATACAAAAATAACTGTATAGTTTAAAAAATATTAAACATTTAAAATTATTAACTATATTTTTATTCTTTCTTTTGGAAATATCCCATCAAAATCTTGATTCTTATTTTTGATTATAACAAATATTTAATTTATTAAATATTTCCATAATGTTAAATTGACAGAATAAACTACATCCAGCTTCAATTTAGCACATACATCGAATGATTATTTTAAGTGTAAAATTGAGTTTGCAGGGTAAAAAAATTGATATTAAGAATGAAACCTTTATTTCTAGAATTTATTCTTTTCAAGAATTTTATTAATAGAAGACATCAATATTTTCTTAATATCTCAAAAAAATGTTTTCCAGATCTCACCTCATAGTGTTAGAATGAGTAGGAACATTAAACACATTGCGATCATATTCATCATAGTCAAATAAAACAGGAAATGATGGATCAGGCTGACTTGCGTGTCGAGACCTCTTGGACTGAGAAGCTATTAAATAGGTGTTTTTTTTTTTTTAAAAAAAAGAAAAAAAAAAGAAATTTAATAAAGACTGAGAAAATAGTTTTCATTTAGATTAGAAAATTCTTTAAAATAGTAAATTAAAAATAAACATGAAATTCTTGTTGAAAAAATTCATTTGCATACAAGCAAGCACGACAGATTTAAAAATAATTTTAAAGTATTATGACAAATAGAGATGTCTACAATTAATTTTCAAAAATATAATTTCATAAGAAAGAAACACTCTTAATAAAAGCTAGAAGTTGATAAAATATCTTTATAAATCTGAAAAAAGAATATTCCTTGCAATTCACAATAAAGTGTAGCAGCAAATAGAGTAAAATAAATTACTTTAGATTAGATCTTTATAAATTTCCCTAGTCTTAGATATTACTTTAGTCAGAACTTTATGAACTTGCCTATAAGATAGAAATTTGAATTGAAAAAATTCCACCTAATATTTTTCTTTCAAATTCTTAAACAGTTACAAGAAAAAAAGGTTCAGAGAAGAGTTTAGGCTTAATAATATGGTAAATCTTACTAATATTATTCAATTATTTTCATTGAATTTTCTTTTAGCTATCATTAGATAATTTTCTTATTTCTTTTCCAATTTTACAATCCAGTATCATCAGAAGAAAACAAATTCCTTTTATTTCAAAGACTGCTGGAATGTTTTCCTCTCAATTTTTTTTTTATTTAGATCAAATGAACAATGCTAATGTTTAAGATTTAAAATTCAAACTATTAAAAATTGAAACTTCATACTCATTTGAAATTGATCACAACAGTTTATATAGTAATGAATTCAATTCCTAGTGGGAAAGGCAGATAAATTATCCTTATGACTGCTATTAAAATAATGAGTTACATTTGAGGATCTTTTTAAAGACTTTTATTTAAATTTATCCACCACAATTTCTAAAAAGACCAAAACAATTGCAATTTTTTTCAATTTCAATGCCTGCCATTTATTTTAAAGCTTTCATTTAAAAGATTGATTTATGTGAAATTTATATATAAAATTTTATACATACATCCTGTTTCTTTTTCATCACTTTCTTCAGGCTGTATGAATGAAGAATAAAACAAGAATTTATCAATATTGTTTTTTTAAAAAAGAGAGAGACTTATTTAGAGAAGACAACACTTTAATGAATGAAAAAATCAAATATACTCACATAATAAGTTGGCAGTTTTATTCTTGGTACAAAATCATTGTATATACTTTGACTTTGCATAGAATAGAAACTGAAAAAAAAAAAAAAACCTACATTAAGAAGATAAAAATGAATTGGGGGGGAAAAAAAGACAAATTACGTTAGACATTGCTAAGTTCTAAAATTTCAAATTTTTTTTTTTCAAACACATTAATGATTTGTAAGATTTTAATAATAAAAAAAACCTAAAAAATACCTCAAATTAATCCAGTGAGGCATATTATAATCATCAGCAACAGATGGGGTACTTTGAGGTAATTGCTTATTATGAAACTAAAAGAGAAAGAAATTAGAAATATTTTATTCAAAATTTAAATAAAAGAGTTGTCTCCTATAAGCAAACATATTTTATTAATCATAAAATATACATAAAAATACAAGAATTAAACAAGAATGAAAAAATATATAATTTACTTTAAATAAAGGAACAGCATGTAAAGGTTGTTCACCCAAGCAAACCAAATCACTTCCAATCCCTATAAAAAAATCATTTCATAAAAACTTTGTAAAATTATAAAAGTAATTTTAAGGAAATAAAAGGTCCAATCATTCCATACTTATAAAAGGAAGCATTTGTAAATGTATCCGAGTTATTCAATCAAATCTATCAAAGTTATGAATGTAAATTTGGTACACAGTAGTCAAGATCATGGATGACTCAATTCACTTCAAAGCTGAATTTTAAAATTGAGTGTAAATTATCCGATCTTTTATGCTTTGATTGTTTTCTATGCATATTAGCTCATAGCATAATTGTTGATGATTATAGAAAAAAAATTTAATGCATCACTTATATGAACATATTGATTTGTTTGAACCTCTAACAAAGAGAAATGCAGAAGTAATCAAAAATGCATATAAATACATTTTGAAAAAATTAATAAATTTCTAAATTTTTTTTAAAGAATTAGAAATAAAATACATGCATTCAAAAACCTAATTTTGTTATCTTTTTCTAATTTTTTAAGGTAGTAACAAAAACATTTCTCCTTGATATACAAGTAGGATAATTTGAAATATTTCCCCCATTGATCTTTAAGATGGGTTAATGCTCAGCCAGATATAAGATTCCAGTTAGTCCCCCATGCACAGATGGAAGATTCCACATGGGCTGAGAGAATGGATAACAGTAAGTTCTTCTCTCAATAGACATGCACAGTGTCTGAGCATGCATGGTCTTATGGCATGATTAGTAGCTCACTTGATGTAAATCCATTTTCAATAAATCATTTTAATTGTGAGTTCAAAGATTTTCAGCTGATAGCAAAGATTTTCTGTTCAAAGAAGCAGCTGATTTGCGGCAACAAAAATTTTATTCATTTTTGACAAAAATCTTTCCAATTTTGACTTGATAAGCAGCAAATGAAATATAAAGTTTCAAAAATTACAAGACTTACTATTATGTAACTTAAATTCTAACATCATCACAAACAGCAAACTTTCAAATTCTATTTTTTCACTATCTCTCTCTCTTTTTTTAAGAATGTCTTCCTTTTCAGTTATTTGTTATTATTTTAATTGTCAACAGTTCAGCAAAAATAAATCAAAATAGATTTTTAAAACTTTATGTCGATGAATTTATGCTAGAATGATTTTAATTTTGCTAATATGCATCACAATAAACACATAATTGATACTACTACTAAGAGTATAATTAGTGGAAATTTGCAGCAAATCTTAACCAAAAATAGCAACTTTCCCAAATTAAGTTCAGACATTCATTACACATAAAGCAGAATATTCTCAGTTACAAACTTTATTTGAACAAAACTGCAGTATTCTCTATTTTCTAAAATATCAAGAAGTGCAAGATACCAATTCTAAAAATTAAAAAAAAAAAGTCATTGTAAATAGGTAGATATAGTTTACTTAGTTCTATGATATTAATATACAAGACATGAGTAAATCGGGTAAGTAATTTTTTTTAATTGCATGTTTCTATTAACATAATACAATATAAACTCAATTTTATATTATTAGTTCATTGTCAAACAGAAAAAAGGCCATATTACTTTAAGATTTGGTAGATTGTTTGAAATAAAGCTATTAAAACTATTTAAAAAACATTTAACAAAATTTGATTGAGTTTGAAATATGATATTACATAATATATATATATTTAAGTTGAAAGGACTAATTTATCCCTTTAGAAACATACCAAAAGATTTTTATGAAAAGTTTCTAATACTACTATATACATAAAAAGATTAAAATATACCTTTTACACATTAAATTACCAACAAATGATATTTTTTTTCTTTGTTCAGCAAGGAGAAATATTAATATGCCATAAAGTAATTAAATGAAAAATATTAACATTGTTTTTAATTTGAATAAAGTGGTACTTTTTATATCCCAAAATTTGAAATCCAATAAAATGTTCAAAAACACAGGTGTTTGTTATTATTTAAAGAAACTAATATATGCATTGTAAAACAAAAGAAAAGATTAACTTATATTTAAACAAAATAGCGATCAAAATATTGAAATTATTAAAGTTCAGTAGCACAGACATTTGCTTCATTATAGTCAAAAACATAATCATACCATTATCAATAATCCTTTGTTTAGTAATAATTGTTAACTCCCTGTCTACTTCAAAGTAACCAACACCAGGAGTGATAACAACAGACAGTTGACCTGTTCTATCAAAGCTTCGGTCCATATAATGTTTTTCAAATACTAAAGAAAGTAAAATAAGTCAGATCATATATACATAAAAGTTAAAACAATTCAGCATTTCTAAAAATTCTTCAGACAAAAAAAAATCTTTGAACCTGAACCACATTGCCTAAAGTATAATGGATTTTAGTCTTGTTATTAAAATTTCATTATATTCTAAAAAAAGAAGAAATAGTTGCAGATTTGGCGTTTCGAAAAATTAAGAAATGTTAGTCTTATGTTTTCTACATACTTAAAAAGACTGCTACTTTTCTTACTTTCTCATTATACTTTAAGCTACTCAGAAATTTGAGTAATTTTTTTTCACTTCAACTAACACATCAAAGCAGAAAAACAATGGTTTTGGACTGCTTCCAACAATAATACAGTGCAAAAAACCGTTTCATAAATTCATAAACCATACAGTTCCTAAAACTGTAGTAGAATTTTATCATTTCGATGGATAACTGCTACTCTAAAAAATATTTTTTTAAGACAGGAAAGAAATTGCCATTAGATTAATTGAAAATTCTATATAAATTTAAATATGATGAAAACTTCTTTAAAAGTAAATATTTTCATAATTTGATATTAAAACAATGCTCAATGATAGTGGCATATTTTGGGTAATTTATGCTCCATCATAAAACGTATTTAGAAATTCTGATTAAATATGAAAACAAATTGATCAATTTAAAACAAATTTCCCAATTTAGTATCATGTTAATAAAATATATAACATAATAAATCATTTTTCTAATAACTTTGTGAAAATGATTGCTTTTATTTGTTTTGACTCGTGACAGCACTGCATCTGCACTGTTTGTTGAAACTTATTTAAACAGACCAGAACCTGGTCCATTATAATTAAAACTGTTAATATTGCACTAATATTTTATAATTTGTAGAACTATTATCTTTTACAAAAAAAACTATTCGCCAATTCTATGAAATAACATGAACTCTTCTATGGTCTCTCTCTCTCTCTCTCTCTCCTCTCCTCCTTAGAGTTTAAGCATCAGCCTTGAAGGAAATAAGCCATTGCTCAGTAATACTTACTTGCACTACATGCAGCAGAAAGTGATATAAAATTCAGTGTGTCAAATTGTGTTTTACATCATATCAAATTACAAGATCAAGTAAGTCACACAAGGTGACTAGTATAAAAAAAGTATATTGAATCAAAACAGAGATATTGAAATATGTAGCCATTAGCATCAAAGTTTTAAATCCAAAAGTTGGAGTTTGAAATATAATGTTTAATTAGTTAATTATAATGTTTTTTGGAGCAGGAGTAAAAATATATTCAATTTTATGCAAGAAAATCAATTCAATAAAAGCATTTTTAAAACACATTTCTACTAACAAAATTTGTTGAAAAGCTTTTATAACTTAACTTCATGACAAGCACAAAAGTTAGAAAAATAATTATTATTACTCAATATGAAAGATTATAAGTTTCAAGAGTAAAGTAAATCTTTACCATTTAAGGACATATTAAGAACTTCCAAAAAGTTCCCTTGTGATGCTTGCGAATTCCTTGCTTTTGGAACTTTAACGCCTGGTTTTTCATGATGTTTCAAAACAGTATCTTGGTACTGATTAATGAGTTTTTTCAATAATACTATAGTAGGAGTCCAATCATCATATCTTTCATTTTGAACTGCAACCCTAACAAAGCAAATCGATCATTCATGAAACATAGAAATAACCAAAATGAGTTTTTAAAAAATATTACTAAAAATAAAAAATGCTAGGAATAAAAAGTTACTAAATGGGAAAAATAAAAATGGCAAAATTTTTTTTCATCACACATTATGCATTACATTAAAATTAACAATGGATATTTTTTTAAACTATCTATGGACCAAAATTTTGTATATTATATATTGAGCAATAAGAAATATTAATTAAAAAAAAAACTTTAAAAAGCGATTATTTTATTTACTGCAATTTTTTTAAATTTAATTTTAATTCCTTTACTATAGCTCTCATTTAATTTTACAATTAACATAACTTTTTTTCCCATATAAAATTTTCCCATCATGTTCAACCTTCATAACTTATTATGACTAAAAATCGTAAAGCTTTATCAAGAAAAAAAAATAATTGCATTTCAATGAACGCATGACAGTTTGAAAGAAATTTTTTGAATACATTTCAAACTTTTGAATTATTATAAGTCCATTTATCTTCAGTTTGGATTTGAGAAACTGGAGATTCAAAGAAACTCAAGAAATGTCTGAAACAATTTACAGAAATCAAATCATAACAAATATTGAAAAATTGCAGATAATTAATAGAAAACAATTGGATCATATATTTTTTTTGTTGTTAAAACGTATACAATAAGTTTATAAAGATATTTGCCACAAATCAAAACATTAGAAAACATGATTAAATAAAACGTTTAATACTAAAGCAAATTAAATGCATTACATAAAAACATGGCGCATATAATACCCATAATACTTGTGTGTAAACCTAATATACTTGTGTAAATGTATTTTAATGCCTCCAAACCTGTAAAAATCTTCAAAAAATCTGCCTTTATAATCTTGTTGCAAACATTCTCGCATATCTTCAGGAAATTCTTCAATATTATCAGCAGAATAAAACGTTCTTGAAAAAAGTACTATTGTCACATCATGATTACAATGCAATTTCTGAAAATTAAAAAAGAAACCAAAACCTTAGTTTTTTTAAAGCAAAAATCACCTACCATATTAAGAAATTGCCAAACAAAATACATAATCTGATAATCCAATAAAATTCAAATCGATAAAATTACATACTTTTTTTATATATAAAAGCTACTTTTAAAGCTATACAATTGGAACATATATCAAAGCTTTTCATTTGACATGCCCTTCCAATTTTCCCGATTAGCTAATAACGCATGAACTAAGTCCAAATGAAATACCAACGTCCAGAAAATGCTGGGTAAAATCAAAAGCAAAATCTTAACTTCATGAAAGGAAATTTACATCATATTATAATTCAGTCTCTAAGAATATATTTCCTCAAAGCTTTCAGTAGGATATCTTTGAAAGTCCAAACTATTTTTTTATTCAGCATTTTTAAATTTTAAGGGATTAAAAAATAAAAGGTTTCCATGAAAAAGCATAAGTTAAAAAAATTTAAATACCACTGTAGTCTTATATCCCCCCCCAAAAAAAATCCAAAGTGAAAAACTAAAAAATCAACCCTATAATCCTTTAATATTATCAAAGCAGAATGTATTGCCGAATTAGATAGAGAATGTATAGCTGCATTGATTCAATTAAATGTCTTTGAAATACATGGTATTCATAAAGATATTAAGTAACTTTTTCAAATTATAATATCTATAATTGACTTAAATTGAGAATAATCTGCAAAAAACTCAGTCAAGAAATGAAGAATTTATTTGAAGATAATCATTAATATCTTATAATCTACATCCAATTACAAATCTTGTAAGCATAAATACATTAGAACAGGATTTTCATTCTAATTAAAACAGCAAGACATTTAAAAATAATAAATATAGAACAAAGAGTACAAACCTTCCATTTTGAAAACAAATCAGGCAAGAATCCATCAATAGCTTTTTCAAAATAGAGATCACCATTTATGTCATAGTCCCACATTTCAGAGCTCATTTGCAAAAACAAATAAACCATACTACTTGCAGAACGATAAACTATTTTTGTGTCAGCTGTCACCATACCAGATGCAACTTTTTCTCCTTGCATATACATTTCTAACACTTGACATCTAAAAAAATTTTAAAATATCAAGTAAAAAGAAATTTGATTGAATTGTATAATTACTTAGCAAATTTATTGTAGACATAAGAAAAAAAGTTGAAAACTGTATGTATCTTAAGTAAAAAAATTAAAGAGTAATAGGAATAGTCAGAATAAGTTTAAAAATAATTTTTTAAAGAACATTAGCAAAAGGTTTTGGACACATGGATTTGTAAAGAATACAAATGATCTGTTTAAGAAGAGAGGAACTTTTACAACATTTTTCACACCAAATAAACGTCATTGAAAACATTTTCAACTACTGCATGATATCACAGCAAGTCTGATTTTACTGATTACTTGAAACATTTTCATGAACTTTTAAAACTGGAATTTTATAAAGTCATTTATTTTTAAGACATGATAATAAAGTTCTGCTTTTAACATTTTTGGTATTGGCATTATGTTCTTTCCTTTTCAGCTCTTTGGTACAGTAAGCCCTAAAATTAAATATACATTTCAAATTTTGAAATACTTTATTAATAAAATGCCTTCAGCTGAAGATTCAAAATAATCAAAATTTTCCAGTCCTTTTCTTCAGTTATATAAACAAAAACAAAAAAGTTTATTTCTTATCCTTTGATTCATAAAAGTAAGGATATGAAACTTTGTTAAATTACTTGGCCTTAAAACTAAGAGTACACTTGATGAATTTGTAAGTTTCTTACCCCTTTTATTTTAAAAGAAATTCTTTAAACTATTACAATTGCACATGAAAAATATAAACATAATAGTTTTTCAAGAGTGCAATTATTCTTTTTCAATCTTAGAATAATTTAAAATAAGCTCTAAGATGGAAACTTCTAAAAAGAAACATTGTTTAGTCATCAAAAGGTCAAAAAATGACAAATCACTTCAAGAAATTGCATGGTTAATTGGGGTTGTATTAAAGATATAATTCAGGAATATCAAAAACCGGTACCCAATATTCCAGGAAAAAAGCATAGGGGAATTTAAGCACTATTGCAAAAAGGAAGATTATATGTTTAGTAAAGAAAAATCTGATGTTAAACACACCAATACTTGGATGACCGATATCCTCAGAAATTGAAAGAAGCATTTGAATTGAAATTGTCAGATGTGTTCTTGATAATGCAGGATTTTACAGCTATGCTCCAATAAAAGAGTCACTCATTAGTTATGTCAAAAGAAAAGAAAGACTTTCTTTTGCAAAAAAATCCTTTTAAAACAATTCTGGAACACTGTTCTGTTCTCCAACAAGAGTGAATTCAATCTGCACAGAAATGACAAATGATGTAGGGTGTGGAGAGAAATTGAGAAAAACTAGATCCAAGGAATACCATGCAGAGGTTATGTATGGAGGTAAATCTTTCCCTATTCAGGACTGTAAGGCAACAGGAAAACATTTCTTCATTGATGAAATTATGAATAGAATAGTATAGATTAACATCTTAAAGAATAAATTCACACACAAAAAAAGTAATAACAAAGCAGAATTTGGGTCAAATTTCATCTTCCAGTAATACAATGAACCAAAACAAATGGCAAAAATAGTCAAGTTTATTTCTTGTACTACTGCAAGTACAAGAAATAAACTTGATAAACTAAATTGTTTAAAAAAACTAAAATAAATGTTAATAAAAATAGTACTACATACCTCACCCTAATCTACATGTCTAAATATCAGAACATTTAAAGGCTCAGTTGGAAAGATCTGTTCATGAATATGATGTGATGAATAAAGAGGAGAGAAGGTCTTAAAAAACAAGTAGACAAAAATTATGGTTTAAACTGCAAAAACGGTTGGTGGAATCCATGCCTAGAAGATTGAGCTGTGATCCAGGCAAAAAGATAAGCAACTAAATATTGATTTGCTATTTTTATGGAAATTAATAAAGGATAGGCTCATAATATATATATAAATTTTATGGTGTAGTTTTCTCACCAAATGTCATATCTGTTTTTTTAATAAAATAAATTTTGTAATTTATTTCTTTACATATTGAAAGAAGAGGACATATAATGTTGGCAGAAAAAAACACTTTTTTTTTAAAGAAAAATTTAGTTTGTTAGGTAAAATATATGTAACATGGTTAGGTGCATATTCCATTTTAAGGCTCACTGTATGTTTCACTTACTGTGGAGCTGTTATTCTCATAAATAATTCAGATAAAACCAGATACCAAATATAAATTATGATAAAAATTAGATGGGTATTCCAAGATATTTGTAGAGAAAATTAAGCTGTCTCAAAGCTGATAAAAATAAATGTTAATAAAAATTATGAATTATATATGAAGGATATAAAAAAAATATCACAGCATAAAAACTTATTAAAATAATTCACTCCAGAATTCTTCATACTATTTACATAGTAAATGCTTATGAATGCAACAATCTGGAATTCTTTTTATTAAATTAGACATGTTTTAATTGAGCTTGTAACTGACATATTTAATGTATCAAAACAAATTAAAATTTAAAAAATTACCTGATTCCAAAATAATCCAATTTCTTCTCAGCATATAAGCATGTGTTAATCTAAAAATAACACTGCATTACTTAAATATTTCTACAAAATTATAAATTTTTAGAGCTAAACAAAATTTGTCAAGATGGCTAATGCTAAAAAAATCTTTAATTTATAAAAATAAAATATTAAAAGAAGTTTAAATTAAAATTTAAGGTGCAAAATAGAACAATGACATTTTCTGTAGATTTCTCTATCTTATAATTATGCTTCAGTGCAAAATTTTGCACCCAAATAATAAAGCATAAAACAGCTACAATTTTTTTTATAACTTTCAACAAATTCACTATTATCAAAATGTAAATATTAAAGCCTAAGTAAATATCTATTGTAACAAAACTTCAAAACTCGTTTTCATAAATAAACATAATTTACAATACTATGGAGGAATGAAGGTAATTATGATCCATACAGCAAGAGGACTCGTATTTTCAGGAACATTTCTTTAATAGTCACATTTTATACAAAACACAAAGACAAGGCTAAACATTAATGTGTACACACCTTAACAGAGCAGCATTTCATCTCATTTATATTTGTAATGCACTATGGAATATGCATCAAATTAGTTATTGTCATCTATTACCCAAAAGAAAAGATAGGGTAATGCAACAATAATATAGTAAAATCCAGATTATCTATAGAATTGGATGATGTAGCAACTGAGAACGGTAATACTGCAAATGCATAATTATGATGCAATTTTTCACACCCATGTGTGTATTTAAAGTTATTTAATGCTTATACTTGAAAATATAATTTCTTTAAAAGAGAAATGTGAAGGTGACAATAATTAGCATCTGTGAAGAAATGAAAAATCTTTAAAAATGTATTAACGATATAAAATACAAGCAAAAAATGTACACAAAATAAACCAAATTAATGTACCAAATGGTTCTTCAACCTCCACATATCACTTCTAGCAAGGTATTGGTCTTTAAAAGTAAGCTCCACAGAGTCAAGCGAGACATCCTATAAGTAAACTTTGCCAATTACTTTAATCTTAACAAATTTTAAAGGCAGTTATTATCATTCACTATATTATAAATGAACTGAAAAATTAGTTAAATGATGAATTTTTCATTGTACACATATAGCAGTGAACATTACTTAGATTAAGAAAGTTAAGCTATATTATCGAAAAAAAATTATATACAACATACAAATTATTTATATTGTATATGATAAGAGAAAAACAATAGTGTCATCTGTTGTGGGGAAAAAAATCTATTAATTTTGTTAATCTGTACACTATTCCAGACAGTCTTTCTGAAGTACTATAATCTAAAATTCATTAATAATAAATAAGTAGCAATTAATAATTCAAGCCAATAATTTTTTCTTTAAATACTACAACAGACATCTCACTTAAATTGCAAATAGGGTAATAAAACCAATCAGTCTTAATTATTTTACCAACAAGACATTGTGATATATTTCTCAATATATTTTAAAATAGGAATAATTTTTAAGAAACTATCAATTATAATTTAAAAATACTGTTCTTAAAAATTTCAAATTAAATCAAGAACTTAACCATCATCAATATCAATTTCTGAAATTTGATTTCAAGCTAAATATTTTTAATGATTGAATGAAATTCAAAATTTCTTAGTTTGATGTTTTCTTAGTGAAAGAAGGAATAGATTACTTAAACAGATAGCTAATTTACCTTCACCAAAGAGCCTTTTCTTCACTCTACATGATCAAAATTACTAAATATTTCATAATAGCTTTCTAATATACATGTTATCATAAGCTTCACATTTTTTTAATGAACTGTTTAATTGTTTCAACAAAAATAAAGGTCTACAACTAACTCCCAATGACAAGCAAGTCGTCCTATAGCATTCAAATTCATTATGAAAGCATAAAGTTCCTATTTTCTTTTATCACAATTTGCAAGAATGCTTTCTCAATTCAGAAGAAAAGGCAATTTTATGTTTTCCAAACATAAATTTCAATTGAAATATTTTAAATTAAAAGACTCCATTAAATCTATCTGCTCTTTTATTGAGAACATTTTTATGCACTTAATTATTCCTTTCTAACTTGATTATTAAAGATTCTAATTTTCTAAGAGTTACAGGAATAGTGTTAGTTATCAAGTAAGAAATTTAACTCTCAGTAATGAGCTACAACTTAAATGGTTAACCAATACTAGTTCACTTTCAAATGGCAACATTTTAAACTTGTCTTATTTTCATTTGTCTGAATCTCTAAAATCATAAACGATTCCAACTGAAAAACACTTTCTCTGTTAATCCTGTATCAGCAAGTTCCTCAATCTAATCTTTGATCTAAAGAATCTAAACAATCCTCAAAATAGGAGATATTTTGCAATATTTTTATAGTTCAGTAACCCCTTAGAAAGCAATTAGAGTTTCCATTAAAAAAATGTTAATTTTTCAGTTCTTGTGATCACAGTATAAAAAAAGATGCAATATCTACTACATTGTATATAAATATTCAATCCCTTAAGTAGACCTCCCCCCCACCTAGATATTTCTATATATTTTATCCACAATATTTATCTCACTACCATTTACTGCATCTAGAATAAAAAAATTTGCATTCTAGAAGATTTGGAGAATTTTGTAGTTATTCAAGAAAAATTAAACTCTTGAGGAATATTTATCTATTGGGATACCAGTGAAATAAAAATATAAAATCTCTTTTCTAAGTGATTTCAGATAGCTATTGCTAAATCTGATAATGACAAGTTTCTCTATAGCTTTATCCATTAAGAATCTAATCATTTCAGCTGATTTTTCTCCAAGCAATAAGATTATATAAATTTGGAAGAATATATTACTAGAATTTTAAGAATTAAAATCAGTCCCTCTATATCAGTTATTTTATTTTTTTATAGAATTGATATTTTCTATCATCAATTTGAAACATTTATTCACAAAAAAAAAAGTTATTTTTATTCAATGTAAAAGAGTTGCATTTTGTTTCACCAAGATTGTGACAAAAATGATCATCATTCTACAATTTAAATTTCTTCTAATTAGGAGACACATTACATCAATTCAACTTAAGTAAATTACTTTTACAAAGTTAAAGATGCCAGTTTCCTACTTTTTTTTTTTTAGTTTTAAAATGTTTTCAAGAAAATAGAAAAAGTCTTAACCATTTTCATTAATAATCAAACTGAATAGTTTTCTACATTCCACAATCAAATTTAATGAATTTTAATAATAATACTTGAAAATGTCACTTAGAATTGTTTCTTCTAATAAATTCTAAAATCATCATTCTAAGGTTCCCTTCCCCACTCAAGTAATTTAAATCATTCATTAACATGCAAAAACACTTATCTGATATAACCGACACTACTTGAAGGTTATATATGATAGTAATTAAATTATAACACAAGGGTCATAAAGCAGCTAAATTTGATGAGCTTTTAAAATTGATTTCTTTTTTCAGTATTCATAAGCTTTCTTATGAACAAAACCATTAAGTCTTTTTCACCCCCAAATTTTAATATAGTAACATTCTTCTTGATAAAAAAATAAACATTAAAAGCTTTATCACTTAAATACATTTTTCAAAAAATTTATCAAGTTTGAATATCATTCTATTCCTATAAATAGCTATCTATTGAATCTTAATTGTCAACTAAAACAACTTTTGAACCTTTAAAAATTTTACTGTTAAATCCAACAGAATCAAAAATTTCATACCGATGTCAATTTTTTAATTTAGTCATTTATCTTTAAGAAAAATGTAAAAGTAAAATAAAACTAGTTAAAGGTTTTTCAAGGAGATCTACATCTGGCTTAGAAATATTTAACATTCCTTTGAGGTATTAATTTTTATCATTAGCAAGCAAATTGTTTTTTGATTTGATTAACTACTCAGTGACCTTTTTACTTCTCCCTCTCAATTATTGTAGAAAGTTTCTAACAATAATCTAATAAGTGCAATATAAAGCAACAATTCATATCTGCCTTAGTATTTTAAGGAAATTCAGTTTTTCTAGCAAAGGAATGATATAATGGGTAGCTTCATTATATACATACAGATATATAATTTAATTATTTTTTTAAGATAAGTTCTCAGGTTTCAGTATGAAAAATAATTGTAAAAATACACATACTGAAAAAGCATTAAAATGTAGGAGCAATCGTGAATGGTTTAAACCCTGGTACAAAAAGAAAATATGCTACATTACCAAGCTTAAAATATAAATCATTTATATAATATTTAAGAAATATACATATAAAAAAAATTAAGAGAATTCTTAAAAACTTAACTAATTTAATAAATTTCTTAAAATAACTATGTAAACAGTTTTAACAGATATTTAAGAAAATTATCTAAGTATCTTTATTAGGCACTTAAATAACTTTATATAACTAATACATTAATTAATTGACCAAATTAGGTATTAATTTATATTACATAATAGTTGAAAATAGAAAAAATTTATATTTTTTTTGTAGAAGTTAATAATTATTAAAAGACTTACTCTTAGATTTTCAATTACTTTCACAGTAACTTCCATGTATTGTTTCAATTGAAATTTATTAGCTATTGATTGATCAATACTTATGCAACCTAAAAAAATAAATAAATGAGAAAAAATTCCCAAAACATGTAATTTACTAACATAATAAAAGTGCTACTTGCCTTTTTGCGACATTTCATTACTGAAGGAAGTAACCTGCAGCAAAACAGTATTGCTAATAAACAAGGAGAAAAAAAATATTTAGCATTCTTATTTATACAGAAATGTATCACTATAACACAGAAAATATGTAAAATTCCATACACTACAGTCTGCAATGTACTTTAAGGAACTAGTTCATATAAATCATACCATCCCCCATATAACTGAATATTTACCTAATAATAGCATCAATTATTAGGTAAACTTTCAGTTTTATCCATTATTGTGTATGATAATTGTTACTGACAAAGGGAAACAATACACTCAATTTAAAACCTTTTCTATTCCATTAAAATTTAGTTTAATAAATTATAAAGAATTTTAAATTTTCAAATTATTTCAAAAAGTTAAAAAATTATATAAAAGAAATATAAAGAAATAATACCAATTTTAAATCAAAATAATTACAAATGCAATAACATAGCATATTACAATGATGCAAGATATTAATTACATAATTTGAGAATTACAATCATTAAATGTTCATACATAATAAAGTAAAATAAATGGAATTATGCTTAATATTCATCAATAAATGATACTAAATAAATTTAAAGTAGATTTTATGCAATTTATAAAATACATTAGCAAGAATATGATCATATAAAGACGAATTATGCATTAAAAGATTAATATACCTGCAGTCATCTTCATTAGAAGTTATCTCTACTATGTCATTCACTGCAAGAAATGGATAATCTTTTGCACTGATCAGTAAACTTTCTTCTGCAAAATTAAAATAATTCAATAAGAAATGTAAGCCCTTTAAAAATAGGATGGCATAATGCTGCTAGAAATTCAATAGTTTCAGAAGTTACCAAGGCCATCCTTCCCCATACAAATCTATATAAATAATAAATGAATGTTTGTCTGTATGTCTCTTATGCAGTGCCATGTCGCCTATCTTATTCCCATAAAAATTTGAATACTTATTACTTGCACTTACTGGAAGGTTAGTCACTTACGGGTTATAGGCAAAGTAAAATTATGCAACACATAAAAATTATTTTGGGATCTATTTACTGCATCTATTAACCAAGGATTATTGTCAAAATAACTCCCCAAGGGGACATAACAGATTCAGTAAAGATATTAAATTCAAGGTAGAGATTAATGTTTCGTACCTATTGTGTGTAAATGCTATGCAAGTCGTTCTTGGAGGCGACAACATTAGAGAGTATGCAAGAAAGTTTTCAATCCAATAAGATTGAAATTTTAATTAAGAATTTAATAACATTTTAGTGTTTTTTGCAATCTTTTTCAAAAATATTAGAGTTTGCAAATTTTTACATCATTGTAACTTAAAAAAAAATTTTAATTCAACTATATAAACAAATTTAAGGCCAAAATATATTTTCTATATTTAATCGATTTTAAAAGTAAACATTTTAATCCCATTTTCTAACAATAATCTTAGGAATTCTGAATGAATAATAAACTGCAGTTCCTTTCCTTACAATTCTAAAAGAAAACATAAATCTATTACAAAAAATGAATTGTTGTTTGTTCATACTTTAAGTGCTACCGTACTATTCAACCAATTTCTATGTAACTTGATCAACTCATTGCTTGCACCTGTGTGAAAATTATAGGCAGAGTACAGCAACCATGTCTATTATATAAAAATGAATTTTTGTTTGCTCGTATCTTATGCACTGCTACTGTACTATTCAACCTATTACTTGCTTGTTCAAAATTGACGATTGACAAAAGTCAAACAGCATCAGATTTAATCGTACATATATCAAACAAAATACAATAATTATGATTGATTTCAGTCAATGTGAGGGAAATGAAATCAAAAATGCTTTGTGAAAGCGTTAATGTGTTTCTTCTCATTAATTATTAGTCTTCTATACAGGATTTTGTATTCAATGTGCTCACTATTTTGTCTGCAGAAAACCGCACATATTAGTCAGAGTTGATCTTGTACATACAAAACAAAATTATTATCGATGCCGCTCAATGCAAGTTATATATAGTGAACATTTTCGAGTATAAATAGTAATTTTGCTATTTAGTAAGTGAATCTACAAACGATATTTTGATTATACAAATTTATATTGTAATTGCTGTAACAAGTATGTTCCTAAACATTTATCACTTAATAGATCTAATAATGCTAAATCTAGAAATTAGCCAAATCGAGCTTCTTAAATAAGCAACGACAAGACAGAAATTTAGATCGTTTACAAATTGCCAATTCATGTGTTTCGGAGTCTTCAGATCAACGTGGGCAAGAATTGAAAGACAACATTTACATGCTACTTGATCACAAGTATCAGAAACAAAAAAATACAAGACAAGAAGTATGATAACTATCCTCAAAAGAATGTCGATTGGAGAAGATGTGCTCATTTTATGCATTCCCATTATTCCCCCTCCCCATCATTCCTTTTGATTCCAAAACGACTACAGTTCCCCCCCCCATTCGCCTTGCATTCTTGATGACCATCAACAAGGTAAAAGGTCAATCGCTTCAATTGTGCAGACTGAACCTTTTTTAAAAAAAAGATTTTTCACATAACCATTTGTATGCTGGATACTATGAGTTGGACAGTCAAGAAATTTGTTTCTGCTGAAGATGGGGGAAGAAAAAAAAAAAAAAACGCCTACCCTAAACCTCTTGAATTATAAAATAAAAAGAAACGAAATAAAAAACATTTAAGCTTCTCTTATATATATCGTTCAACTTCAATGAAAGTATTCATTTCCGACATGAAAATAAATATTGCTTTTTCTATTATTCCTAATTAAATAGAGTTTTTTTTAAATTTCAAATGATACTTCCAAAATTATTTCTTCTGCGGCAGCAACGCACCGGGTACCAGCTAGTCAATTATATATAACAAGACATTTTTAAATGCTTAGTAAAAAAAATAATGCAACAAAAAATATTAACATGAAGCAGTATTTTATATTATTTTCTTGAAGTGAATGTAGCTCCATTAGAAAATATTAATAATATCACCAATTTACAAAAATAACCTCTTTGAATAATATATACAAATAATAATGGGATAGATATGTAAATTTTAAACTGCAAAAAACGAAATGATAAAAAAATGCTTAGTGCATACCATTTATTAACATGCACCACACATTATCAATGGAGGAAACATCCATTACTATTTTACATAAATTATCTGTAGGAATAATCTACATCAAAAAGATAAGAAAAAATATGTGCTCCACTCATGCATTTCAGTTGAACATTCTCCTAGAGCTTGCTGGTGTAGGTAAAGGTATTGTTAGGAGGCTGCTTTAAGTACAAGATTTGATTTCATATCTATTTAGATTGACAACTATAATGCATTTACTGAAATTAACTTAATCAAATTCATTGAAACTTTTTAATGAACATTTATATTATAGTTAAATATTAAATTACTATTGTTAAAAAAGTTGAAATAGTATTTTGATTGAAATATATATTTATGTAAGCAAATAAATTATAAAATAGTTCTAAGAAATAGAACCATGAATACCAAAAAAAATTATATCCAAAATTTTAATCTAAATAAAAATAGAGAATTAGCAGTAGTTGCACAGAAATTAACAATTTAAAAATTAAGGTATAGAAATTTTATATATAAATATTTAACAATATAAACTATATTACAGTTTATGCTTGACATCAAAACAAAGAAAAAAAAAATGGGGTACTTTCCCCATTAGTATGACGCAGGCAAAAAGTTGCTAATAGCAATGCAACCAATGCAAAATGGAATATCCTCACTGGTAATCTTTTGCCATCACATTTTTAAAGCAAGTCATAGCCATTTTGTCATCTGCAACAAAATAATTACTATGTGCTGCTGCTAAAAATTCTACTTGGCAACATTTGTGCCCAGATAATGGAAAAGTACCCAAAATTGATCTAGTGAATGCTGCATTTTCCAAACGATCATGCAATAGCTTTAGAACACAGACCATATATAGAAGCAAATATATTTAACTTTGTCCATAAAATCACATTTGCAATGCAAAAAAATTAGTGAAAGTCATAAACTTAAGGGCAATTCAATGAGTCAGATTCAATATGGTTATCTCTTGAAAAGCCTAAAAAAAATAATAACTCAGGAAACTAAAAAGGAATTTAAATAGTTACAACAAAATAGAACCCCTTTTTAAATAATTAAGTTGAAGGATATTTAAAGTTATTTATATTAATAAGGTAAGGAATAGTCCCTTAAATTTAATTGCTCGTTATTTTTAAGTAAAAGTACATTTGATGATTATGAAAAATTAAACAAAATAAGGAAAACTGTTATTAAAAATGCATTAAAAACTATTCCAAAATACCAGAAATTATTTATATATGGCTCAATCAAAAATATAAATAATATATTTAGATCATCTTAAGCTCAGCAAAAATTTGAAATAATAGCAATAGCAAATGCTAACATAATTTAGTTGTACATATTTTATGTTTCTCTCTTTTATATGAATAAATCAATTTTTATGGTACCTACCTTAAGATGGTGAATATAAAATTAAGAAAATTATTTTGACAAATCAATTTCCCTTTTAAACAAATCAATAAAAGAAACATTATTTTATTATTTCAGAAAGGAAATTATTTAAAATAGTACTTGCAAAGAGAAACATTACTTCAAACTTTGAAACATAGTAGATAAAACATAATACCATACTTTATTTTAAAAATTCTGAAGTTTTAATTTATCATTGAAATTTTAAATTACTTAATATTAAAAACGTTTTCAGGGAGAGAAATGCATCTATTATAAATATATATATTTTTAACGACTAATGTGATTCAAATGAAAACAAAAAGTCGGAAAGACCATATCAAACATAAAAGAGAATAAGAAGTAAAATTAAACACAAGTTCGGAGTTTCCCAAACTACATAATCTAATGTAATTTTAAAACCTCTACCGACAACTCTTAGGTAAAAAAAGCAAGTTGAAATATGTCTATATAATTATTTCGGGCTTACCACTAAAATTTTTTCCGTGGACTAAAAGTTTGAAGGTCCTCATTTTAAAATATCAAGAAATACATCTAAAAATTACAAAAATCTTTACGCCTAGTTAACTAATCTTAAGAATGTTTAACTTTCTTGCACAACAAGCTATCGCTCAATATATCCAGAGGTACACAAAACCATTTAAATTCTGTCGGTATAAACAAACCAACGTGATCACACGCACAGCTGTCATTGTTGCAGTGATAATCTATTTACATATTTCTATACAAATATGTTCAGCAAAAAAAAAATAATTTAATTCTGGCATTATTCCTTAAAGTATTATTCAACTATGAGGCAGTAAAATGGACGAATAAAATAAATGAAAAAATGAATTTCTTCAAACTAACAACTTTTTTTTTCCCATCAATTTTAGGTGAATTAGATTTGGCATCACTGATGATTGTGGCAGTGATTGTTTATAAATAAGAAGTAAGGTTCCGTAGCTTTTATTGAACAAGTTACTGTGTTGTATTTAAATATGAAGAGATTTTTTTGCTTCTAAGAATGTTACCAATTAATTATATTCATACGAGTGAATAATGAGCAAAATTCAAAATTCTGAGACAGTGACAAAGCATAGTCTTATACACGCTACCGTCCTTTTACTCAAATTGTGGTATTCTTACATGTCTCACTTTTGCTATAACACATAAACAGTAAACCCATTTGTAGAGTACTGGAAACGAATTAATTATAAAAAAAGCAGTAATTATTAATGTACTTTATGGCAGATATATATTAAGGTTCATTTTAATGACTTTAATACTTCTATTATCTAAATTTATCTCTAAATGTATTTAGTAAACTATATTTTAAGAAATATAACGTATCCAAACTGTTAACGTTATTATAATGATTGTCTGTTTCAGATTCTTCATTTTTATATATTCAACGAGTCTTTTATGTAATTAATAGAGGTTCTGAATTTTTCCATTCTCTTTTAACCAGTCAATTACAAAAAAAAAAAAAAAGTAAGTGAAGTGTTTTTTTTATTATTATTATTATTTTACTTTTCTAATAGTCATTTCTTTCTATTAAACTTTTGAAATAATTCAATTATAAAGGGAACTATGTTTCTATTAGTTGAACACTGTTGTTTTTTTTATATTGAGCAGTACTTAATAAAACTTTTTCCCCCTTATTTATATAATGAAGAAATATTTCTTTGTTTAACCTTTGTATGAGTAAAATTCTTATTTTTTACAATTATATTGCAAAGATAAAATGTTTAAAAAACTTATTAGTGACATATTATGAAATAGCATTTTTAATGGAAATTCAATTATGTAGTATAATTTTCTATTTCAATTATTAAGATTACTATTGTGTGAATCATTATTAAACAAAAATAAATAATTATTACCTTTAAAAGAATCGTCAAAGCATTTAAGTGATGGTTTATTCTTTTAGTAAAATTTTAATATTGTAGGCTATCAGATTTGAATCCATTGACTTCTTTTTACAAAATTGCTGCATTTTTAGGCAATGTTTTCTTCTTATTTTCATGAACTTATTATTAACTCATGGTTGCAGTTCAGAAAAAGAATACAGTTTATATGATTATAATTAATGTTGAAGCATTTTCTTTTACCAACAGATGCTTGGTCATAGTGAAAGAGATTTTCCAGTTCCTTCTGAATTAAGAGAAGCTATTAAGAACCACTTAGATATTCCAGTTATTTTCAAAAATCAAATTAAATCTTGGTCTACTCCATTCTTAAGTTCCAGTTTAACTGAAAAGTATGGAAATACAGTGCTAGATTTTCGTATTGTTCCAAAATCTTATAAAGGTAATAAATATTACTTTTATGTTAAACTTTTTTTGTTATAAATATTTTAATTTTCAATATTATATCAACTATGTTATTTTTTATTTTATAATTAATATAAATTAGTTTGCATCGTGTTTTTTTTTTTTTTTTTTTTCTAATATTGCTTTTTTTTTTTTTTTTTTTTTTTTTTTTTTTTTTTTTTTTTTTTTTTTTTTTTTTTTTTTTTTTTTTTTTTTTTTTTTTTTTTTTTTTTTTTTTTTTTTTTTTTTTTTTTTTTTTTTTTTTTTTTTTTTTTTTTTTTTTTTTTTT
>JAPMOQ010055495.1:687275-714237 GCA_026543055.1 Argiope trifasciata | reverse complement strand
TAAATATTTTCTGAAATGATGATATGTATTAATATTATAAATGAAGGTTTGGATGTTGGATGGATGTTTTTTACTCAATCACACCAGAATGGCTGAACAAAATTGGATGAAATTTAGCACAAAGATGGATTATAGTCCAGAATGGAACATAGGTTACTTTTTTATTCCAGTTAGTTGAGTGGTTAGTGTTTTATTAATTAAAAACTAACTTTGGCACCAAAAAGCTGAGGCCAAATTCCACCAAATATGAGCAAGGCTCTGGGTTCCCCCCCCCCCTCAATAGTTATTTGGTTAGGGTTAGCAGAATTTTAACCAATTATTTCAAACGATTTTATTTTCTTTGCGTTCGATGTATTTAAAATCAAATGTTGCTTGTATTTAAAACCCAAATCAAGCTTCCAGATTCATTCTGAAGTACTTTTAAATTAAAATAAACCAGAATAAAGAAAAAAAATTCTAATCTGCATTGCATTGTCCCAACTGGAGTAGGAAAGTCAGACATATGCATTACACCAACTGGGAATGAAAGTTTGCCCGTGATTGTTGACAACTGTGTTTTCATTTAAATTAAAAGTTTAACAATTATGTGTGTAATACTATTGTAGCTATCTCGATAAGTAAAATGGATTTGACCTGATTTTAAAGAAATACAGACTTGATTTGCTGTTATGTGTTATTTTGGGTATACAATGTAAATAAATTGTTTTTTCGTTAATTGCGGGTTTCTGTTTTTAAATTGTATTTATGTAGTATTTTATTTGCATAGGCTTATATGTTTTAATGTATCGTTTTTAGGTTAGGTTTAATTTTTTATTTGTTATATAATATGTTGTTAGAAATCTGTAATTTTGTTTTCCTGCACTAATAATGTCATCAATAAGAAGACTGATTTACAGTCATACAGTGCCCGGGTGTCGTATCAGTGATCCCGGATCTTGGCAACAAAATGGATTATACCCGAAACATCGAATTTTCACGATCTGTCTAATAGGAACCGAGATACATCAAGAATGATCCTGATTGGTCCAGAAGGTTTTAGCCGCATCAACCCAACTCGTATGCGTGGTCTAGTGTGTATTCAATTGAGAAGACCTGAATAGAGAGGTCTAGAATGGAACAGTCCTGAACTCGGAAGTAGTCCTGTTATTTGAAGTAGTGAGTCAGCAATGAAAACAAGAGGAGACAGGTGTAGTTTCAGCCATTCGGGAGAGACCTATGTGACTGTAAACAGTATGCCAGGAAGATTCCCTCTTCTACTGAATCCTGTCTGGACGCTTTGTGTGCTGTGCACGTTGTCACTACTGTATTTCTGGCTGTGGGTTACTGCCGCAATAGAGTACTGCTGTGCACTATCACGTTTGTTCATCCCGGTTGCATATAGTTGTCTTCTTTACGTAATTATATTGTAAATATTTGTTATCTTTGTGTTGTGCTATATTCGTCCTGTAAATAAACATCATCTGTATTGTGTCATCTATTAAAGGACTGGTCATTGTGTGTGCTCATCTTCTCATGCCATACATATCCACTCTACAGGTAAACGAACTGGACAGATTAGGATAGTAAATATGTAACAATATGATTTTATTTATTTAAAACACAGGACATTTAAAATCTGGCATTGAAAGCAAAAAAAATTTAAAAAATATTTTTTCCGATTTTATTTGCATTAATGCTTGAGCAATAAGAAATCGCAAAAGAAGGATAGGATATCTGCTGGTGTAATACAGTAAAACCTCGTTACAACAATATTTTAGGGACCAAATAAATATATTGTTGTAGAGAGGCATATTGTTATATCGAGGGCCCACATATTTTGAGCATTTAATAAGAGTTTTTTTTTTTTAATTATTATTAGTTTAAGGTGCATAACATATTACTTTTAAGTCTATATTTAGATGAAATTAATTTGTAAAATACTAATAATAGTGGTTTAAATACTAAAAAAAAATAATAAGATAAATTCAGAAAATAAGCACAGAAATATTCACATACCTGAAAACACTTTTTATTGAAAATAATCCAATATTTTTGTTCGTTTATTCATTTTTTTAACTGTTAAGTTCAAAAGTACTGTATGCATTGAGTATAGTGTACGAAAATGTTCTTCATTTGTCGACGGAAGGCTTGAAAAAAATATCCGTAGAGAATTCATAGATTGAAGAGCTTCCTGGGATGACAATAAGGACTGCGATGGACCTGTATCATCATCATCATCTTCATCATTGTTTCCTGTCTCATCAGTAATTTCAGAGAGAATATCTTCATCAGTAACTCCTGCGAAAATCATAAAATCATCATCTGCTGTTAAATAGTCTTCCATACTAATTCCAAACTTTTTACCGCTTGTTTCTTCAAGTTGGGATACGGATTTTTTGATGTGCAAAACACATTCTTGATCATCTGAGAGATCATTGTCTATGGAATTTTCATCATTATCAGATTTCTTATCTTCCATAACACAAAGACCAGCCTTTTTCCAGATATTCTGAATGGTTTTTTCTGGTACTTCCCACCAACTTCCACAATATCCACAATGAGTCTTAATAGACGGAAAAAATAACAAAAGAAAACGAAAAAAAAGCATTTGAAAATCAAAATATTATTATAAAGGGAGAAAATAATACTGAAATTTAGATTGAAAAATCGTTTTACAGAGGTTTATTGTTCTAGAGAATATCGCAATATTGAGGGGAGATTAACATTAGTTTATATGCAAAATCACCGGGACCACAAAATATTATTGTAGTAGAGGGAGTTATTGTTGTATCGGGTATCGTTGTAGCGAGAGTTTACTGTAAACAAAACTGGTGTAATGTTTTTTTTTTTTTACTATGGCTTTGAAGCATTCAGATGTCTCTTTTTGACCTGTGATTATATTAAATGTTACTATTTATTGCCTCATGCTTAAGTATTTTTTTAGTATTATTAACTAATATTAAAAAGACACCAAATTTTTTTGGATCCCTAATAATATTTTTTTAAAAATTTAATTAATGGAATATTTTTTTCTCTTTTAAGAATTAGCGCTATGAAAAATATTCTAAATTGTTTTGGTAATGTTTAAAACATATCTTAAAATTAATCTAAATTGTTACTTAATTTTACAAATTCACTTTTTTCAGAGCTTTAATCATAAAACGACCAGGCAAACTTACATATTTTTTTGTTATTAAATATAATCTTTTTTCAAACAGTAGTTAAATTCAGATATTTTATTTAATTTTTTTAATGTAGTCTTGAATTCCATCAATAGTGCATTTCTTAATGACTTTTATGAATTTTGTTTTCGGTTTATAGTAACCAATAATGTTCAATTTTTCAATTTTGAGTTAAACCAAGTCAATCATGTCAATAATCCGTCTGGTAATCTATGATTGGGATTTTAAAATGCTCTTACCATTTTATTGTTTTCAAATGTTGCTTTGCTTGGTTTCAAATCATTTTTCTTTTATTGTTTCAGAAAGCAGTGGATACTTTTTCCAGCTACTGATGCTTCGTTTTTGTATCCTACAAGAATACCTTATGAAGAATCCAGTGTATTTAGCAGTGTAAATATTTTAAATGTGGATTTCACTTGCCATCCTTTGTTCAAGGTAGTGCTTTGGAGATGTGATCTTATTCGCATAAGTTAAATTTTATTTATTTATTTTTTCATTGTTTATTAATTTTATACATTGTTGATTTAGATATATTTTCATAGCTGCCTCGTAATGAATTGTGAAGTGTAAACCTATTTAACATTTTACCATTTTAGCTTTACCAGATAGAAGAAAAAACATTTTTATAAATAAGTATTAAGAATTTAATTCTGATTCATGTTTTTTTTTTTTTTTTTTCATTTAAAAAGTATAGTTTTCCTGGCATTGATTTCATAACATAAAATTCTAATCCAAGCAGCTTTAATAACGGCTTTTTCAACTGTGTAATTTTAGATTTTCTTTCTTTCTTTGATGTAATAATAAAAGAAAGAAATTATTCAGGGTATGTAGTATAAAGTTTTTTTATAAATATTAATTCTATGCATATAATGATTTGATTATTTCATTTTCCCCCTTGGTATTTCTATGAAGTTTTGATGCATAATGATCAAAACTAAGCTTTAAAAAAAGTCCTGTGTTATCATTTAACTTTTTGCAATCCATAACCTTTTACATTTTAAACTCAATGAATAAAAAAAAATTGGTAAATAAATATTTTTGTGATGCATCTGTTTAGGCCTATAAGAGTGCATAGATTAAATTCCATGAAGATTGTACTTATTATTTCAATTTTGGGAGTGTCCCTTCAGCTGGAATTTTGTGCTACTAGAATTCTGAAAAATGCAATTAAGCAAGCATGAAAATGAATAAAATCATTTTTTTAATGACTGTTTAGAACGATCTAAGGTGTATCACAAGAAAGCACAGATTCAAATTAAAATGAAAAAAGCTATATATATATATATAATAAAGATGACCAAAACTACCCATAAAAAATTCAACCATAAAACTTCAGACTCAAAGAAAAGGTTCTAATAATTCTTATATGTTAATAATAAAGCAAAGTAAGAATTGGAAATAGCGAACAGCAACTATAATTGTTTCCTTTCTGTCATGAAGAGAGGTGATTAGATTTTTTTTTCAATGTGTTATTTATATTTATTTATTGATGAATTCTTGGGAGATTAAATTATAAATTAAGACTAAAGAAAGACCTGTGTTTACATGTTTGTAGACTGTGCATTTTTTTATATAGTTTTAACTGATTAAAACATTATGATTGAAGTTGAAAACTTTTCCTATTCACTCTACTTTAGACTGTAATCATTATTGGTATCTTGATTTAAATTGTATCTGTTAAATCTGCATCTTGCAAATTATTTGAAAATCTTAATATTAAGATTTTAAGTGATTCTTAATTTCTATCTTTTAAAGTTTATTTTCTAGACAAATCCTGATACTGTTTGAACTAAAATTAAATAATTTATTTTAAAAATATTGAACTTTCATGACATAGGCGGTTTTCTTTAAAATATATATGTATGCTTTAAAATGCAGTCGATTCCGGTTAATCGGACCACATCGGGACGCGATCATTTTGGTCCTACTAACCGGCTGGTCCGATTACACGAACATGCCCTATGCTACAAGACGAGGCGTGCTATACGTAACACATAAAAATGTCATTATGACCTTTACTGTGCGGCACACACGTATGACAAACATACAAACAAGAACTACTGTTGTTTATGAATTTAATTCATTGAAAAATAAATTACAAACAAATTCTTCGAAACGATGTACACGATACTCAGCATGCGAAGTACAATAAAAAAAGTTCTTATCAAATTCCAGTCAACGTTTGAAGAACTTATCCAGTGTGATCTGACGCTTTCTGTTGACGGACTGCACTGGAACAAAATCACTACAAATATCTAACGCAGCAGTGGGACTGCCTTCATTTCCCTCCTGCGTGAATTAGCGACGCAAAGTTTCATTGCATTTCCTGGCATCCTGTGTTGTCACTTGCACCAACTCATTGGGGGCGTCATCATCACTTTCCTGGTCTTCCGATACTGTAGTGGGTTTTGCTGTAATTCAAGCAACAATTTCAGCCTCTTAATGTTCATTTTCATCGTATCATTGAAGCTCGTTGTCGATGGATAGAAATTCTTCGTAATTTTCGACCTGTTGAAGTTCCACGTTTCTCTCACCATTTTCACTTTCAATCAGCATGTCCACATCCACCTTCAAGACCAAATGCTTAAAGCCACAGTGAGAAATACAGTTCTGAATTGTCTCACTGCTTATATTTCGACAGCTATCGGCCAAAAATGTTACTGCTTGTTAGATGTTGACCTTTACACTGACTTCTCTAGCTGTTGATGATGATGAGGTCAGCAAACTTTCTTCAATTGCTTCAATGACGTAATTAACCCACCTTTCACTATAAAATGTCTTCAAATTTTTTATGATGCCCATGTCCATTGGCTGAACCAAAGCTGTGGTCCTGGGAGGTAGAAATTCCATGTGGATGTTTTTTCCAGGCATTTTGGCAGGGGAGACAAGACACGCACAGCTCACTGACTAAAGTGTTCCGAAGAAGCTGGTTTACGTAGGATTTCATTTCCCCGAAAAGCGGAGAAGCAGTGGTTCCTCACTGGCGGCTACCGAGCTACCCGTTCTAAGAAACAAAGTGCTTGTTCACCTCCCACTGGTCCTTTTCCCTTTCGGACTTCCTGCTGTACACAGGCGACTTGTGGTTTCTTTTTCATCTTCCCTGCCACATTCTTTGGTCCGTTTAAACGGAATTTTGGTTCAAATAAGCGAATAATATTAGGCTTATGTACATAGGATTTGTTTCGGTTCTTTAAGATTCGGTCCGAATAAGCGGCTGGTCCGATTATCCGGTGGTCCAATTAACCGGATTCGACTGTATATAGAAAGGAGATGATAAATTTTTGTTATCATATAAATTTTTTAATGTTTAATATTGCATTATGGTTCAAAAAATAGAAGCATCATGTGTATACTAACATTGAAATAATCATTTAGCCACTATTTGAACGTATATCTTTATTTCACATGGAGTCATTTATTTCCTGACATAATATCTCTGCTTTTTCCATCAATATTATTCTTTCCATCCCCATTTTAATGTTTTATTTTTATTTCCATTTTAAATGTTTGAAGTTTTCTAAAAATAATTTTTATATTATAAATACCAATTACTCAAAAAATTGATTTCATTTTGCCATTTCTTATTCATAGAATGCTCATCCATATATAATTACTTTGGAACCAGGAGATGTATTGTTTGTTCCTAAGAAATGGTGGCATTTTGTTTTGTGTTTAGATAATATCACAGTTAGCATCAATACATGGATTGAGCTGGTAAGCTGGTGAAATTTAAAGAAATTTATTTATTTAAGTATTAAGTATTTTTTAAGTATTAAAAGATGTATAGGAGGCATAACTGAAATTCAAAAAATATGTGATAACTAGATGTGAATATTGAAATCAATATTAGACAGTCTTTTTAATATATGTTTATTATATCGAGGAGAAACTATGTGTGACAAATTTGCTTTTAATCAATATTGGTTGCATTTGAAATTAATCTAAAATGATCTAATTTGATGAAAACAAAGTAACAAAGTTTGAAATAACATAAAAATCTGAAAATTAAATAAACCCTAGGTGAAAGGAAGATATTGAAAAAATCATGGTTTACCAACTGAATTCCTTAGAAAGTTAGAAATATCAAAATACGAAAATGTAAACTCTTCAGGCAAAGATGTTTTAGCAGAAGAAATTCAATATTTTAAATATATATCTATTGCAATTGTTTATTAGAAAATAAAAATGAAATTTTGTAGTTATATTCTAAAAAAAACATTTTTTTTTAATCATAAGTTTAACAGTGAAAGAAAAATTAGTTGACTAATAATCAGAGAAACTGAATTGCATTGCGACCAAGAATGGAATTGTTGAAAATACTGTATAAAAATAGTTTAAAAAAAAAATTATTTGAATGAATTTTTTACTGATCAGAGTGATATGAAAATAGTTTCCATGCAATATATTCCTGGATTATCATAAAGAAACAACAAAATTTTATTTTACTGTTTACTAACCGAAAAGATTTTTAAAGATTGCTGTGAGTTGTGCATTGTCATCCTCTATTGTTAAATTATGCTAAAATTGGTAGCTCTTAACACGTTCACTGCCACTACCCACGCTTGATATCAGGACCATTTATCTAATTAGATGACCCCTTCTTTGCTATCTTTTAACTGTAGTAGAGAAGGTGTCATCTAATAACATAGATGGTTTGATACAATTATATATTATTTGTAACGCACAAGCGCGTCAGTGGCAGCGAATGTGTTAATAAACATATACAAATATTTGTTTATATTATTAGTAATGAAAACTAGGCAAGGGACAATTTTAAAATACATAAAATGCAGATAGTATTTGCTTTGTCTTTTAATTATTAAAACCTATAAGATGATTAAAAGTGGAATATTGCTGCTAATATTATTTTATTTTTGGTACAGCCAACTTTGGCATCCTGTTTTGTTTTTTCTTCCCAAATAATTACTGCCTTTAATCTATAAATATAAAATGAATAATTACTTAAAATTTCACTTTCACTTTTTGATTAGATTAAAATGTATGAATTTAATGGAATTTGAAATATACACATACATAAGTGAAAATTACATTTTGATTTCTGAGTATTACATTTAGTTTATTCAGTATTGATTTTAGTTTGAAAGTGTAGTGTTTTTGAAAAAAAACATTTTACTAAAAACAAACCAAGAAATAAATAAATGTGGGGGAAAAGTTATAATTTTGATTGTTTTAAATTCATCCCCTCCCTATAAAAGGGGAATTAATTTAGAAATTTTGGAGAAAATTTGAAAGCTTGTCATTCTAATAAAATTTAATTTGAGGATTTTGCACACAAGGGAAAAAAGAAAGAAAAGGTTTATATTTTGTAATTTGGTTTTCAGAATTTAAATAACTTTTTTTAAAAAAGGCTTTCAATATTGTATATTTAAAGCCTTTTCTATTCTATTTTCTGCTATCAAAAGCATTTCATGCTGAGCATGAATACAATTCACTCTAGCACTCTTCATGAGTTGAAGATTTATGCCAACCCTTTATTTGATTCATTTTTCCTTTGCATCAGTGCATAAGGTTTGGTGCAGAATAATTCGAAGAAAATAGAAAATTCTTAAATTAATAAAAAATAGCTTAATTAAGTGAAGTTAAAGATTTGTAATTTCTGCCTTTATTTGATATCTATTGCTTCCAGTCAGAATTACATTTTTTAAATACTTTCAGTAAAGAAAATCATTTGGAAGATGCCAGCATGTTACTTTTTATTTTTATGAACTTTCAACATGTAAAGGATTTAAGAGGAAATATGGCACTTTCTATTATTCAAAAGGTTCTAAAGTACTTGAAAACTTAAAATCCCAGAGAATTTTTGGAACAAATTGAAACACATTTGTGTTTCTTGGGAAAAGAAATCTATTTTTCAGCTCAACCATAAGAAGTAATTTATTTCTAAAATGTGCATCAGCCTATCTTTGAACATACTGGTTAAGAGCAAAACTTAAGGTTGAAATATATTCCTCCTGTTAATCCTTCTCTGTCATAGGATGCTCTCACTCATTATACCACTGATAGGTTTAAGCCTTATGTAAAGAGAGCAACTAGAATTTGTTTAAAGAGATTTTCTTTGATATTAGAATTTTTAAATCATTCTTCATTATGATATTGAAGATTCCAGTTACTTCAATATTACTTTTGTCACAATTTTAAGAATTGATAACTTTTTATGCGAAATTGGGGATTGGTTAAAAATAAATTTAACAATCTAAGGACTAATATTCATCAAGAGAATTTTTTAAAAATTTGTAGATCCTGAATAATTTCCAATGACAGATAGATTAAGTGTTTAAAAAAATCAGTGATCTTGATGTATGTACTTTTGTCACAATTTAAATTTACTGGAAATGCAAAGGAAACTGGTGATATGTTTCAATAACATATCTACAAAAAGGATTTTAGTTTCTCACTAATCTATGCTGTTAATAAGCAGATTAAATTAAAAGGTTAATAAATATTATCAGTTTAAATTAATAAATACTAATAAAATCTGTTAAGCAATCATTTTATGGTAAAATTTTAAAAATCTTTTGTTGAGGAACAAATTCCTGAGTTCAGGCTATAAACCATACTAAAGATTTCATTTCTATAACATCTTTTTTATTTTAATTAACTCGGAAGCTTTTTTTTTTATTTCTATTTTTCAACCCATGTATCACAGTTTTATACTGTAAATTATTCTATATATGTTTTGAAGAAATAACAAACAGATGCCTTTTATGATTTTCAAACTACTTTTAAAACCAAATAAAAGTTGGCAGTCTTAATCTTAAAAAATTATAAGAATTTAATTGTAATTAAGTTAAATGTTTTTTTGGGGGGGAAGGAGGGTATAATAATTTAGAAATTTACTATATCTTTTATGATTCTTCAAATAGATGGGAATATTTGTATTTAAACTAATATACATTTAATTCAAAGTAATAATTTTATACGCAGCATATCATTCAATTTAAAACTATGAGCATTTTGTTACTTTCAAAATTTTTTTAGATAATCAACTTTTTAATATATCACCCAAAATGTAAACATGTAAGACTAAATGAAAACGTTTTTTAAAAAAGAAGAAAAAGAAAAACACATATTCAAAGATATTTCATTGTATATATTGTATCTAGTAATCATAAAATGAATGCTGCAATTTCACTAATGATTTATGTGTTTTGTAATTAATTGCTTCCACTTATATTCCCCATGCATATTTTATGAATTACTTAGTTATATTAAACTTGTATACTTAGTACTTATATGAAATCTATTGGTGATTTTTTGAAGAAGAAAAAATGATAATTTTAACTGATATAAACAATTTTATAAAGTTAAATGTAAAATTATTACAAATAATTTTTATATAATGCTTAGGAAATTGATGTATAATTAAGTGTTTTAATTAATCTTTGAATTTTTTTTACATATTTTAAGGATTCTGATTCACATTGCCGCCTTGAAGAAGGAGTTGCGAGAGCTTTGATGTCTGCATTAATCACATTTTATGAGCCTGATAAAGAAAATTGGCTAAATCCAAAAGAAGTAAATCCATATAATATATATAATATAATATAAAACTTAAATTTTAAAAATATGAAACATATAAAGATTAAAATTATTTATGTATAAAAAATGAATCATTTTAATCTTAATTTCCTGATTTTTATCTTAATTTAGCCTTAATTAACTTCATTCCAAAATGTTCTCTTACTTCCTGATCCAGTTCCATTTTTTTTAATTACTTTTAACACATACTCTAAAAACTATTTATTTTCTCATGCTCCAAACGAAAGGATAAAAATCCCTAATGCTTACAATATTGTTTTAAAGATACCCAAGAAATTCCTATCAAAATCTCATAGTGAAATCACTGAAGAGCAAATTTTGTTATTAGGTTGGTGCGTATGAAATGTCGGATTCTTAAGTGCAATCACTTAAGAATCCGATGTATATCCACTCAATATGTATAAAACTGCATATCTTTCTTCAAAAGCTGTTTATTCAATCAAAGTATGCTCTATTCGCTTCAATACACTTCTCCCAACGAGATTTTAAAGCGTAGATGCCTGTCTTAAAAAAATTTTGGTCTTTAGAATTAATAAACTCTGATATCGAGTTTTTTAGACTGTCTTCATTTTCATAGTGTTTGCCCCTTAAAAACAGCTCTAAATGCTTGAAAAAATGAAAATCGGTCGGCGAGAGATCCGGTGAATATGGTGGATGCTGCAAAACTTCATATTCCAGTTCGTTCCAGCTTATTTCGCTCTGTCAGTGCGTGCGGTACCCACTTGTCCATCTTCTTAACCTTGCCAATCTCAGAAAGGTGTCTCAATATCGTTGTATGGTCAACTTTCATCCTGATAGCAAGTTCCCTCGTGGATACGGCTGGATCCGCTTCCACTAGAGCCTTCAGGTCATCATTCTTCACAGACGTTTTGGGTCTTCCGCGCGGCTCATTTTGCAGTGAAAAATCGCCAGTCCGAAATTTTTCGAACCAACGCTGCACTTTCTGATCGTTAACCGTATTCTCCCCAAATGCTTGGTTTATGTTGCGTGCAGCTTTTGCAGCACTATTACCAAGTTTGTACTCATATAAGAAAATGACGCGAATGTCGGCAGAATTCATATCGGCGATAAACTCAAAAGAAATAACAAAAGGGAAGACTGAGAAAACCTATTTTGCTGAAATGAGTCTCTGGCAATGGACAATACGACTATGAATGATGTTATGCCAAAGACAAAAGTATAACGAAAACAGGGAGACAAACGTCCGCATGTAAAGAGAATCCGACATTTCATACGCACCAACCTAATAGTATGCTCTTGTGTCATGATGTCAATCAACGTCTGTTTTCATTGCCTCTTCTTTATATGTAAATTATGCCCCCCTGGATGAAAAAAATTCTTATTTCAAAAGTTTCTTTTCAGTCATGTATCTAAAAATGTGTATGTGTGCATGCGCTATACTATTGAAGTATAGCAAATTTATGATAAAGTATGAAATCATGCTCATTATTTTAAAGCTTTTTCCCCCTTCCTTTCTCTGAAATCTGTAATGTGAAAGAAATTTCTAAATATTCAATATATTATTAACTTTTTGTAAAATTACAATATTTTTTCTATGGTTTATAAACTATCCTCTTTGAAAAAAAAAATGTTGGTTGATTTTTGTTGCTTTTTACATATCCAAGATGAAGTTTGTTATTTGTATTATTTGCATGAAATCTCTTATCCTAAACATGTATTTACCTATTTTCTGTATATTTATTTAATAGGAACTAGTTTCTCCAGATGAAGCTATAAAGTATATATCTACATCTTTGCAAGAAATTGACAAAACCACAGATACGAATCAAAACAAGGATTCACAGTTTTCAAAAGTTTGCAAGACTGCTAGGAAAGCTGATGTTCATAATAATAATAGTAAAGACTACTCTGTTCATGACATTTGTGATTATAAATACATTGAGAAAGTCAAGCCATCTTCATTTCAGGAATACTTAATAAAAACAAATCAACAGGTTTCAGTGGATTCTGTGCCACCACAAGAAATAACTCTAAATAAAATTATAAATTCTTTTGTTCATCCTGAAGTTGTATCTTTAATTTGTAATTTACTCAAGGAAAAGCAGAAGTAAAATGTCTTTATTTTTATTAATTCATATATTCAGATGTTTTTTTTTTTTTAATTTGGTCTAAGAAACTTTTATTGTTAAATTGTCTTTAATTTTGAAGTGTATTGTATTCAATGTAAAGAATATATATGTTCTATGATTGTTGATGTAAAGCATGCCATTATGTTACTCTTTTTTATATCTTATCTGCATTGTTAATATCAATTTATATGTTCCAATAAAGAAATACTTATTTCCTTTTTGTATTTTGTATCTGCAAAAAGTAAAGGTAAATATTATTAATTTTACATAATTAATGCCGAGAATAATTTTTATATATATGCTTATAAATTCAGCTTATAATTTTAATTTAAAAATAAATTTTAATGATAAATATAAATTATACAAAGAAGCATAGAACAATATTCAAAATTATTTAATTAAAAAAATTGTTAAATATTTAATACTTAACATGTAAAAATTATAATTATGAAAATCAGCTGGTAGAGAAAGGAATATGTATTTAGTTTTTAGAAAGAAATAACAGTAGAAAATTAAACCATCTGCTTTATTTTGTTAAAATTATTCATTTTAGCTTGTTCATCAATCTTGATTCTGCTATAATAAGAAGTTTTTACTTGCATAAAGTAATTTTCAGTTTTGATATTCCCATTAAAGAATTTTGTACTCAAGACAAATATCTGCTTGGGGCTTTTTACTGTTATCCTTTATTGCTTGTAATTGTTTAAGTTATTGTGTACTTTGTTTCTTTCTAATTGTTTTACTGAGCACATACTTATTTTTAAAGTTATTAGATAACTGTCTAAATTTTTGTAATTCCTTTTATTTTGGACGGCTTTATAAATTAATGTGTGATTATTTTAGGAAAATTAATTATCAAAAAATTTCTGCAACTCTTATATTTAACACTTTTTTTTTTTTAATACTTTCCAAGTTAATCTCTATGGTCGGACTTTAATTTACAAAGATATTTGGAATTTAAAACCAGAATTAATACTATATATTTCTGTGACAAAATATTTGAAATATATTTAAATAATTGCATTCTTTTTTTACATGAATTTATGTGCATTCAGCAATAATTAATCTATTCTGTTATTTCATTTATCTGTTTTTCTTTTATTTAGGTTAGTAGAAGACATTCCTGGTACATCATTTCTATGGGAACGATTATGAATATCGAGAAATACATCTATCTCGACTTGGCACTTTTATATATTTAAAATAAATTATAGTATTTTGATGTAGCCCAAGTACTTAAGATTATGAATTAATTTGTGTGTTCCATTTTATTATATTTCTAAGTTAAGCCTGTCAGTTTATTTTTTATTCAGACCTGTTTTCATTTTTTTCGGTTTATTTTATTTTAATTTTAGCTTTATGTTTTAAGTTTTTTCTGTCTTGTATCTGCTTGAAAAGCATTATTAACTAAGCAAAATATTTTTAAAGAACTAATTTAGGAATTAAAATATGTATGTTTGTTTAGTTAAAATTTTCTTAATGTATTTCCTATATAACTATAATATGTACTTTATTATTTCTTTTCCAAATATTTTTTTAATTTATGTGTATTTAAATTATGACTATATAGTAAATTAAACATTGGTCATTTTATGACAATTTTACTTTGGTCATGTATTTATTATTTTTTTAATCAGTGAGTAATATAAGTTACAATATTATATTATCTTATTATTAAATCATAATTATTAATTTTTCAATATAACTGCTTCTCAAAAAATAATTTCAAATATTTTCAAAAATTCATACTAATTTTTTTTTTTCATTTATGTTTTTTTTTTTAACCAAAAGAAAAGTATTGGATTGCTTTATTCACTGTCTCTTGAATTACTCTATTATTTTGATGACTGTTGTAGTTAAATTCTTTTATTATTATTATTATTATTATTAAATTCAGTTTCTTATCTAAATTAATACTTTGCTTTTAATTTTGTTTATTTGCAGGTAAACCAAAATTGCCAAGTAACTATCATCTGAATTTGAATTCTTTTTCTGCTGCTCTTTTGTATCAGAAAGAGATCAGGGACAAACCGGTTGGTCGTTATAAATGTTCATTTTGTTACTATTCAACAGACAGGACTACTAGCTTCAAAAATCATCAACTTGTTCATTCTGGGGAAAGGCCTTTCAAGTGTCCTATATGCTCTTTTGGATTTACTACAAAACAGAATCTCAGGAGACACTTACCTTTGCACAAATAAATGCTTTTAACATTTGCATTGAGTTTCACAGATACGAAAATTATTTTATCTGAAATCTAATTTAGGTATATCTGTTATTTAATGTACTTATAATCAATAAATGTGTGAATTGCCACAGTGAAATGGAACTTAACAGATCTAAGTGAAAGTTGTTTTAACTGATAGATTGTTTTCCCACTTTCCATTCTTCTTTGATAACCCACCTAAATTATGTATATGAGAAAATATATTATAAAAACACATTATTCTTGATGACGGTCATACCACCTAGTGATACATATTTTTAGTGTATAAAAGAATACATCTGAATGGGAATTTTCTCTGGATCTTTTGATGCATAGTAGAAAATCATGTGATTTCATTTATGGCATCAAAAATTATTTGGACTGGAATTTCTTTAATTTGCAATCTCTGAAATGGTTAAGTGTAGTCTCTTTATTCATTTTTTTTTTTTGAAATCATATTTTAGAGCTAATAATATGTTTGGATATTAATTACAGAAATTTGTAAAAGGTTTTTGAACATAGATGAAATGCTATCAAAATTACAAAATATTAAATATTCCAATTTTAAGAATATATTTTTATTTCAGCAAATCTCTCTCAAAATTCCTGTTGATAAATAACTTAAGTTCATTGCTTGATCTCTTTTTTTGTTACCAGTTTTTCATCTATAGCATATGCTAATATGTATGCTTCATTTTCACATATAAGTAATTAACTTTAATGTGAAAACTGACTATATCAAAATTAATTTGAATTATACTAAATATATAAATAAAAAAATATAGCATATTAATTCCTACCAACTCCTATAGGAAAAGCAAGCTGATTTATTATAATTATTAATGTTATAAAGTCAAACTAGTATCACATTGATATCCTAAGTTATTTGAGATATCACACTTTAATGTGGACAGTTTTTCTAGATTTTGAAACTGAAAATACATTTGACAATATTCAAATATCTTGAATGTATTGTTTGAGTTATGCAGATTCATGGCTCTGAGTGCTGTCAACAGTAATCATTATTTGTTCTATATCTAAGCCTCTAGAACAATCTGAAACTATTTGATAAAGCAGAAAATCAAAGTTATGTCTAATCAATCAGGTACTCAGAATGCTTGATTGAATTTAATATTTCATGTAAATTTTTCTTCCATCCAAACAGCCACTCATGTATTTTTACAGATAATTTCAACCATTAGATAAAAATATTTGTACAGTATTTAATTAATCAGTGTTAATTCTGCGACTGTGTACTGCAAGTTCACCTGAGTACCTTAAATCCTCAATACTTTTTAGGAATTATTAGCTAACGCAAAATGAATTAAACTGAAATCTCATTTTCATTAGAATTAATCATATATTTTTAATCTAGTATTATATAAAATAATGTGCTCTTTTAGCAAGTACTGAAGTTCTATAAAAGAAAATTTATAGTTTTTAGAATAAATGGTATATACTTGTCTGTGATAATTAGCAAAACATGTTACGGGTCTACTTATTAATATATATTTTTTATTATTTTAATTTAGAGGGAGGGAACATGTTTTTATTTTATGTAATTTTCCTGAATATTTTATAAGTATTGCTGTTTTAAGCAATTTATATTAAAAATTGTGAACCAGTTCGTATTCTCTGACATCTGATAATTGTGATAGAATTGCATTTATTGTTTTATCTATTACAGTTAAAGAATTGGTAATAAAAAAATTTTATACTTCCATGTGTAATGGCTTTTTTTTTTTATCTTTACTTATAATAATAGTGTTTATCTACGCACTACTAAGTAGCAGAAGGCAATTTGATTTAAAATAATCAAATTTTATACAAAATACTTTAGAGCTAGAATGTACCCCTTGAAATTTTTAATTAAAAATTAAGGAAAATATTAGTACTCTAGAACGATTTTTACCCAAATTTAAAATTCAACTTTTTAATGAAATTTAACTTTTGTGTTTTTTATTTTTTTGATAGTTCACAAAAATATTTTTATAAATATTTTCTGTTTGTTTCTTCCATTGTTGAAATTGTTCATTTTTCCATACTCTTAAATATTATCAAAGTGAATGTTGACTTTCTGTTATTTCACCAATTATATTTACGAAATTATATTACAGCTAATATGTTGAAGGATTATAATTATTATGTAGATTTTCTATCAGCATGTCCATTAATATTCCAGTTAATAAACTATTAAGCACAATTATAAGCATTGTATGGTCCTAAGCATTGCATAATATGAGTCACCTTGTTTAATAAATTTACTTCCACATTTTTAAAATTATTCAGCAAGTTAATGAGTTTAGTTTTTTTTTATTATCTTAGTAACTTTCTAAAAATGTATTTTTATGCATTGATTCATGACTTAGTGAGAAAATTTTATTTAGGCATATCCTTAGTATTTATAACTAGCAAATGTAATAAAGTAGTTAGAAACTAATTAGAAAAATATCTTAAAACTTTTTTTTTTTGCTTAGTTAGCAAATAAACTCTTTAATCAACTTGTCAAGTATACTTCTCAATCTTACTTAAGAGTTACCAAATAGAAACTTATTACAAAAGCTCATGCATGTTAGAACAGTTAATTTTTTAACAAGTGGAATAAGGAAATAAAATTACTACATTGTACAAGATGTTGCTGATAAGATGCGATATGTGACAATTTTTTTTTAAGATTCTCATACATGATCGATATTTAAAATAGCAAAATTAAATGCAACCAGTGTAAAAGCTGATAATTTCCTTTTTTTAAGTTTTTAACATTTTGTACTGTATCTTAATAGTCCTTAGAATGATGAATTTTACTAAAGGTTAAGTAAAATATAACCATGAACAGGACAAGGATTTTAATTTTAAAACATTTTGCAATCTTTACAAATATAATTAAAATAATTAAGATACTTGTCTTCACTGATGATTTTCAGTATTTCCATAAACTACATTTTCAAACAGTTATTATTGAATATATTACTATAAATTTACAATATTGAAACTTATGAAATTTTTTTAGATTTTATCAATTTAAAAGCCTCAGAAATAATATTTAACACACAAAAACAATCAAGGGTTAATCTGTACTTAGAATGTTTTACAACATACAAATTACATATATATATATATTTCTTGGGTTCTTATTAAATAATACATTTGTATTTTTCTCACAATATCAATTATTTAAAAATTTATTAAAATGAATGAAGCTTTATTAAATTATTCATAATGAATGAAAAATTTAATTGTTGTGATCAGTTTATTGAGAAAAAATGAAATAGGATGAGTTGATGATACAGAAAAACAATTTATATAGGTTTAATCTTGAAGTGTAGACCAATAAGAGAAAACACAAGACATTTCAGATCTTGAACTAGATAATAAAAACATCGTAGACCATCTTGATCTCTGAAAAGAAAGAAGAAAATTTTATAAATATTAGCATTTCTGATGAGCTTTTCTATAACAAATAGAAAGGCAAATTTAATAGTATAATCAAACAAGCATTTAAAAAAATAATTTAATATTTTTTGACAAGTTATAATATATTAATAAGTTTTAATATTCAAGTATCTCAAAATCAAACAGAAAGGTATACATATTTTTACAAAAAAAAAAAACACCTCTAATGATAATTTTAAACAGAAAATCCAATATTCCAATCATTCTGAGCTAATTTTTGAGAGAAATATGTGTGGGTTAAAATATATGTTGTAGACATAAGAAAAAACATAATGCATAAATGAAAGTTAAAGAAATAATTGTATTGCTAAGAATATGACAGGTTTAAGATTTCAAAATATCTTGTGAAATGAATAAAAAATTGTCATTTATTGGATATCTGATTTAAAATAAATAAACCCTCCGTATTTATAAAAATTATCTATAAGGGATAAGTAAATTGTGGACTGATTACTAGGCCAGGGGAAATAAAATTGAAAATTTTAATTAAATCCAGAAAAGGAAAAAGCCCAGCAGCTATATAATATTTAAATTATCATTAATTTTAAACATATATAATGACGATTGCATATTTCTGCTTTAATATGATCAAAATCAAATTAATCTCTAATACTATAGTTAGGAAATACTTTTTCAATTCTCATTGTACAAATATTTATGCTCATGTCATGTATTGCAGAAGTATGGACAAAATAGTATAAAACCAGTCCTCTTTTGATGAAGAATTTTAAAAAATAAGATTCCTTTTGATAGGGGAAGGGAATTCAAGTACCATATTACAAGATATAAATATACGAATGATAAATTTAAAGTGAATATTCCCTCCATTAATATTTAAATGTACAATTACTTTCTTTTTTATTATTTCTAGATGTTTTTTCAATCAGATGTTTTGGACTTCAAAATTATTTATTCTATCATTTGCTTAATGTTGTGATAATTCTTCTTGCAATGAATGTTCATATTTTTCCCATAGACACTTTTTATGGATCGAATATCTATTAACATTGATATGGCACCACTGCAAGACATTGAATGAGTTGAGATCAGGTTGGATCTGAATTTGTCTCTCTATTCTTTGAAATGTTAAAAAAAATTCAGAAAGTTTCTTTAGGGTTGGCTTTCAGTCAAACTCATCAGCTTACCATTCTTCTAATCATAATGTAATTTCAAAAAAATTGCCATAGCCTTGAAAGAAAATCAAAGCCAAAATTAAGCTTCAAATATTAAAAAATGAGAGTGTAAAATCTTCGATTGCACGCATGCTCAGCATGAAAATGCTTTTGATAGCAGAAAATAGAAACCTTCATTTATTTTTTTTAAAGTAGTAGTGTTAAGAATATTTTGTAGAACATGATTTCTTAGAACTAAAAAATGTAAAGACAATTTTTGAATTATATTCATAGACCAAAATATTACTATTCACATCATTTAAGTTCTTTAAAAGTAAAACTTAATTTTAAGATGAATCTAAGAAATATTTGTTGAATAAAACTTGAAATATTACAAAAATTATTGAAATTATTTTGTAGTACAAATAACAATTCTCTTTTCTGTACTTACATTTTAAAAAATGTTTGGTTTTAGTAAAAAAAAAGTTTTTCTATCAATTTTCAGTTTAATCATCTCTATCTTAATTTAAAGATGAAATTTCACAGGAGCTGACAGATAATTAGAGAGAGATGTAGTACATTATGGGCTTAAGGCCTCTATAACTGCATCAGTGAATTATATGACTATTAAAATTTGAACTTTAAAAATATTTTGATGAAGTAGCTATTAAAAGATGTTGCTTAAAGTATTTAATTGACATTGACAAATCACATAAAGTTAATTGACAATGGCATTATATAAAATATTTAGCTGACAATTTTAAAGAGCATCAAGACTGGTGAACTTGTCGATTGCCAAAGTTATTATATAATTTATAAAATATATTGTGTGTGTGTGTCGATAACAGTCAAAATCAGAGTGGCACTTAAAAAAAGATGTGGAACAAAGTATATTGTTTTTTATTGACATACATAAATTCAATAATATGTAAAATTTGAAAGCTATCATGATTTCTTTAAATTTAACAAAAGAAAGTTCAAATAATAATTATTGCAAGTAGATATTTAATGAATACCACTTTTTCAAAATGCAAAATCAATGTGTAAAAAGTCACAGTACGAATATCTTTTCATTTGACCCTTTTCAAATGTAACGATACAATACTATTTTTAAATACATTAAATAGAATCATTTAATTTCGCTATAAGAAATATACTGATGAAGCAAAATTCTGCCAAATGCATTTAAAATGTAATATCAAAAACTATTTTCAAAGAGATTAGTTTGAACCCATTTAATGTGGTAATCAAAATAATTTAAATATAAATCACAATTTTGAAAAAGTTAAAATATGCATGTATAATAATAAAAAAAAGGCATGTATGATAGTACCATTAAATGGATCCATATAATTTTCTTTTATAAAACAAGAGAAAAAAAATGCAAAGAATATAAGAGGATGAAGTGGTTTAATTGTCCACTCAAAGCTTATTTTCTGCAACAATAAAAGTACATTAAACTCTTAATTGTTAACAAATCTATGTATGGCAAATCATAAAAAATGGTTCTTAAGGCAGAATTTCTCAAACTGTGACATTGAAATTCATACCAACCTCTAAGAGAAAGAAAAAACAAAGTTCTCAAATTGTAAATACAGAGTGTAAACACTCTTGGAAATATTAAATACTGAAGGAAATTCTCATTCCCCTGCCCTTCTAGAACATTTTAAATGCTACTGAAAATAAAACTAAGATAACACACAGAAACTTAACTAGACAAAACATACTTGCTCTGATTGACATCAACTAATGATCCTATTTTAGAAGTTGTAAAAGAAACATGTTCATCTCCCATCACAATCTCAAGTTCCTACAAGAAACATCAAATAAAATTACATGTATTAATTAATAAAATAAAGCTTTTATATAAATCAATCATAATAGTAATGAATATGTGTTTTGACACTTTACATATTAGACAATTTGGCCAAATGTCGCACATGGAAGGTGAGAATATGTACCTCAGAGCGATCTTTTTGAATTGTTTATTGCAATTTTAATTTAAAACTAAGCTGAATTTCCTTTTTCTGTTATAACTTCTGAAAACATAGTTGCAAAAAAGTTTACATTTTACACCATTTTAATATTTTTTTTTTTTTAAATTTTTATCTGTGCAACTTTTGACCTTTTTTTTTTTTGCTTCATTTCCAACAATTAATTACATTGCTGCACTGAAGTTCTACCATTTTTACTGTTTCAAACTATTTGATCACATGATTTTCTTCTACTGTTAAAAGCTAAAGATGAGAGATTTTGTTTAATAACTGTAATTTGCCAGATTGAAAAAAAAAAAAAAATCAAGATAGAATACCATGTAATTTAGAATAGATAAAATAGACATTTACATTTTTAATAGTGCTATTCGATCAATAATGTCACAAGATTGGTTCATATGAATAGTGGGTGAAGTATATGTATATCAATTAAGATAAAATATTTCTATTGCAAGAAAATAGTTTTTTTGAGTATGAAAGATATATCAACAGCATCACCTCGATCAGATATTCTAACACTAGCTTTTTACAATTCTTTTCCCAGTTGAAAATTTTCACAGCCACAAAATCGCATATAGAAAAAAAGTTGAAAATTGATTTTATTACAAAAATAAAATTTGATTTATGAAAGGAATAAAAAGTTTAGATTCAAGATTATTTTTAAAACTATTTTTTCTAATGCATGCTATCGTAAAAAAAGAATGCACAGATGAAGATTTCCTGAGTTTATAGTTTAAGCCACCTTGTCCTAAATTCTTTTTTTCACATAGAATTATTGACTGAAAATGACAAAGTAATCTACATCTCAAAGTGTAAAACAAGAAATAAACCCATTATATATTTGCATAATAATAAAGTTAAATTTTTATTAATAAATATATAATTTAAAAGATCTAAAATTGTTTCTTTTAGAATTTTTTTTTCAAAATTTAGTGACCAAAAGTTTTAAAATTGTATAAAATCTTCAATAACGTAAATTTCCAAAGTAAATGAATGCAATGTTTGATAGCTAAGATTTCAGATTGCGAAAATTCTATTTTTAAGAAAAGTTACTTATAATAATGTAATATCAAAGTACCAATTTATATATTTAAAAACCAATAATTCAAATTTAAAAAAAGGGAAGAATGAATGATTACTTGACGACCAACACGATCAGGTTGAGGCCACAAATTGTCATCTTCCTTCATTATTTCAGAATCTTCAATTATTCTCTTAAGTTCTTCCATGACGCATTTATGTACATATGCCTGTAGAAAAACATTAGCAAAGCATGTTTTAATAACATTTAGAATTCTATTAATATAAAAGAACAAACTGGAACTAAAACAATTCATAATGATGATGCATTTCTAAAAATATATATGATCTGAAATAAAGCTCAACAATTAATATTAGAATTAGAAAAGGTATTCAAGACATTTTATTTGAAATCTTATGAATTTTAATTTTTTTATAATTTTTTTTGTCATAAAATTTTAAAATATTCTTTAAACTTTAACTATCCTGTACTAAATAAAAACTTGAAATCAGTTGAATAAAGAACACTGCGTAGATGCAATCACATACACATAATAAAAGTTCTTATACAGTATATGATTACCACAAGATTTGTTTACTTATGGACAAAATATATTGTAACAACGGATTTGGAATCCTTGAAGTAGATACCTTATGAGAAGGCAATGCAACCACAAGACAATGAATAATATGACAATATTTATAAGTGTTTCCCTATTTTTATTTACTTTTCACTATGTAAAAAAAGAATGTATCTAAATTATACATATAAGTGTGATGTATCTAAATGCCGGAGAGCAGTCAGCTCTATAACAAAAGATTTAGTTACATAGTTAAGAATGAACAAATTCACAACATAGATTGTTGGCTAAATCATGAAAAAATTGTTTTTACTCTCATTTGTATCTGCACTAGCTTTGGTTTCGATATTAACAAAATTAATCATTTTAATATTTAGGCTTATTAATTTTATCATCAAACATATGAGAAATAACCAAGATGGTTGATCTATGCATAATGGAGCTTCAAATTCTGGCACAATATGAAAATCATTAAATAAACTGGAAGCTGCAAATATCTACAAAAACTTTTCTTTCGTTATCTTAACTTTAATATTACCATAGATAGTTTGTCACTTTTTAGAAAAGACTTTTTCCCAAACATTTTAATTCAAATTTGGAGAAATATTTCAGTTTATATAAAACAAAGCATTTAATAAACACAAACACTTCTAGGCACGTTAACATAAGAAAATTCATTAAAGAAATAACTTACCTCCTTACGAATCATTGTATCATTTTTATAATTTGAATTATTCGCATATCTCAGTTTACCTAAAATAAAAGCAAATCAAGTTATTATATTAAAGGGAAATATATATATATATATATGTCACTAAATTAAAATATTACTTCAATTTAATACGGATTTCCTTTACAAACAAATGCTAGAATTAAGATTAAACAACATTACAGGCTTTACAACAATACGGTTTTACAACGACTAAAAAACATTTAATTTTTCAACTATACAAACGATTTCATACTACTAGATTATGTTCAAGCGATTTTTGAACTCTTTTGGTCTGAATTATATGTATAACATTATATTAAGATACTTTCAGTTAAAAATAAAGTAATATCAACAAGAACAGTGACCATATCGCATACAACCAGTTAAGATTGAACAATGAACATTAGGTAATATTTGAACAATCAATAAATCGAATCTATTTTTACAAACAATATGAAAATCATACATTATCATTTTTGCTATAAAAGTATCAAAGATATTTTTTTAATACAACAATTCAAATGGTATTACACAGATTCTACACAAACAATTTTAAAAACACTTACCGTCAGGTCTGAATTCAAATTCAAGAAATTCATGACCAAATTTTCCCTTATGGCCAACGTAATATCGTAAATAAAAATCACTAGACGACATGTTTAACTGCTAATATAAAACACAAGAAAAGAAATACCGTACTTAATATCCAAACTTATCAGTTAAGCTCGCACACGCTAATGCATTATAACCGTGACAATTTTTATTAATCATTCCATTCCGGACAGAATGTACAAAGTGAACGCCAATTTTTATCCGACTAGTTGGTTTCGGAAACAAAATATTCGGATCCATGGAGAGTGCGATAAAGGAGTATCTCCATTTCCGTTGCGGCAAGAACGATTCAGCTGACATTTATAGGCATCCTGGATGTAATAGCAAGACCGACCTTCTTAATGAAAGGCCGGGTGCAAGAAGCCATTTGGGGCCTTAATTTTTTTTGTGAAGTAAAAAAACACGAGCACAGATTATAAATGCATTATTATGTTTTTGCTAATAAATCAATAATTTCAGAAAAATTGCAATTTTTTTGCAAGTTCTTTGTCGATGCTTAATATAGCAAGTGCATTTAAGCTTTCTGAACATGTACTTGACAGAAGATGATTCTTAATTAATTTTAATTTGTTAAACGAGTGCTCAGTACTTGTTAAATAAATACTTAACTGGTAAAAGCAAGCCTGAAATATTTTATCCTGTCGCGTATTGTATTACTTTCCCTTTTTTGTAAGTGGCAACATGTATAAAGGCAGATTCAAAATAAAGGAAAGAGAGTCGTTCGATTAAAATGTCTGATACTGTTTTATTTTTTAAAAAGCTATAGGAGAAAGAGAAACAAGTTTGTTTTCTGCAATTCTCAACATTTGGTGAACCCGGAAGTGATCTAATGAAAGTATTCAAATGATATACAGGTCAGACGATTTATTTATCTTTTAGTAACGGATATTTTGACAGTTAAAAATCAGAAGATACATTACATTTTGCTTTCGTTATTTGTGTCTAAGTTTATGGAAATGGAAGCACTAATTCAGAGACGGAAACCTGTTAGAGCATCTTTTACGCGAATATGTAACGGAATTAAACTTGAAGTAGAAAAAGAAAACCCGGATGAAGAATTTATAAGATCAAAATTGTCAACTTTAGAACGTTTGTCAGAAGAACTTCGTTCTTATGATAGTCAAATTTTAGATTCAGAATATTCTTCTGAAGAGCTGTTTAACAGTGAGTGGGAAAGCATCGAAGAATACAGAGAAAAATTGGATTTAATTAAAGTAAAAGTTGAAATATTCTTTTCCCGCCAAACTGAGCAATCCGTCGCCAGTGTGTCTCCAAATTTAAACAAACGAAAACTCAAGCTGCCTGAAATAGTATTAAAACAATTCGGTGGAGATATTAAGGATTGGTTGCCGTTTTGGGGTCAGTTCCAACGAATTCATGATGATAAAGAAATTCAGAACGAAGATAAATTTCACTACTTGATCCAAGCCACCATACCTGGCACTAGAGCACGTAATATTGTGAATAGCTTCCCGGCGACTGCGGAAAATTATCAGAAAGTAATAGAAAGCTTGAAAAATAGATTCGGACGGGAAGAACTGTTAGTAGAATTCTACATACGAGAGCTATTAAGCCTAATCATTAAAAATGTAACTGAGCAGAGGAAAAAGTGCAGTGTATCCGAGCTGTACGATAAGTTAGAATCGTATTTACGTTCGTTAGAATCAATCGGAATGAAAAGCGACAAATACGCTGCCATGCTATTTCCGCTCGTTGAGTCTTGTATTCCAGAGGAATTATTAAGAGTTTGGCTAAGAAATTATGCATCAATAATTACAGAAGAAAATACTTATTCCGAAAAATTAAAACAATTGTTATTATTTTTGAGAAATGAAGTTGAAGGAGAGCAGAGAATTTCTCTGGCAAAATCTGGGTTCAAATTGGATTTTGATGCGCGAAATGAAAGTAGAAGGGATAGAAGATTTAAAAATGAAGATCCCGTGCCTACAGCGAATGAACTATTCTCAGGTCATAAGAAAATATTTAACCTCGGAGAAAAGAACTCTTGCATTTTTTGTGATAAATCACATGAAAGCCAAAACTGTTTTGTGGCTCAAAAAATGAGCTTAACTCAAAGGAATGATGAAGTTAAGAAAAGGAATGGATGTTTCATCTGCCTAAAAATTGGACATAGGGCCAAGCAATGTAGATCAACTGTACGGTGCTTGATATGCTTAAGAAGACACTGGGCTGTAATGTGTTCAGACTTGCAAACATGTAAAAAGAAAGATGATAGAATTATGGAAGAAGATGTGCAAAAGGTATCTTTAGCAAGTACCAGTTTTAGTTGCCCTGATGAAGTGTATCTTCAAACATTATTAGTGAAAATTGAATCTAATAAAAGTCAGAAAACGGTAAGGGCACTTATTGACACTGGATCCCAGCGTTCATATATATTAAAAGGAACGGCTGAAGATATTGGGTGTCATTCAAATGGAACAGAAACGTTGATCCATGCTCT
>JAPMOQ010055495.1:623787-687265 GCA_026543055.1 Argiope trifasciata | reverse complement strand
AGAATAAATTATTACACCTCAGAAAATAATGTGTGTATCGCCTCTGAAATAACGTCCATGTTGGTTCATAGTAGCGACATTGAAAACTTGTGGAAACTAGAGGCATTGGGAATTACAGATCCCAAAGAAAATAGAAGTGATGTCGAATTACAAGAAGCAGTATGGGATCATTTTAACAAGACCCTAAAAAAGACAAATGATAGATATGAAGTCTCTTTACCTTGGATCAACGAGAAAGACAAATTACCCAGTAACAGAGAAATAGCGGAAAAAAGATTAATTTCCACGACAAAGAAACTCATGCTGAAAGATAAAACAGAAGCTTACAATGCAGTGTTCGAAGAATGGGTTGAATCTGGAATAATAGAAGAAGTACCAGAAGAGGAAAAAAGTGTACACTGTCATTACCTTCCACACAGACCGATATTCAAAGAGAACTCTACAACATCCATAAGACCAGTTTTTGATGCTTCGTGTAAACAGAAGGAATTTCTTTCCCTTAACGAATGTCTCGCAAAGGGTGAAAATTTAATTGAATTAATACCCAGCTTACTTCTTGATTTTAGACGAGGAAAAATAGGAATTATTTCAGATATCAAAAAGGCTTTCCTTCAAATATCTATTAGAAAAGGTGATCGAGATTTTCTGAGATTCCTGTGGTGGAAAGACTCTGAACAAAAGAAAATAAAAGAATTTCGACACTGCAGAGTAGTTTTTGGACTAAAATGTAGTCCGTTTTTATTAGGTGCCGTGATAAATTCGCATTTGGATCAGAGTGATGTTTCTCTAAAAGCAATAGCTTCAAAATTGAAATCTTCATTCTACGTAGATAACTGTGTCACGTCAGTCGATTCGAATGAAGAAGCAGAAGATTTTATTGAAAAGTCAACTCAATTGATGGCAAGTGGTAACTTTAACTTGAGAGGTTGGGAGCAGACAGAGAGGAGCAATACAAAATCGACAAAAGGTAATCCACTAAAGGTTCTTGGGCTTATGTGGGATAAGTTTGAAGATTCACTGTTTTGTGACATACCTAATATCGATTTAGATGGTATCATAATTACAAGACGAAACATGCTATCCATTGTACAGAGAGTCTTCGATCCAATTGGTTTTAGCTGTCCTTTCACACTTCGACCAAAGGTGTACTTGCAAAATAGTTGGGAAACTAAATTGAGCTGGGATGCAGAGCTACCTGAGGAAATCAAAAGAAAATTCTTGAAATGGGTTAAGGAATTACCCTTGTTAGCATCAGTAAAGATTCCTAGGCAAGTTACTCTGACCGATGGGGAGTCTTTTAGCCTCCATTCATTTTCCGATGCTTCACAGGGATCTTATGCGAGTGTAGGCTTTTTAAGAAGCCAAAAATTAGGTGAAGTCAAAGTGACACTATTGCAAGCTAAGGCCAGAGTAGCTCCGTTGAAGAAAACAACTATACCAAGACTTGAATTGCTTGCTTGTCTTATTGGAGCGAGATTGACTTCATCCATTAAGAAGAACCTCAAGATCGTAATTTCAAAAGAATATTATTGGACCGATTCTTCAACTGCGCTCTTCTGGATAAAAAATATGCAAGCCTGGGGAACTTTTGTGAACAACAGAGTTTCTGAAATTAGGAATCTGACAGATTTTAGAAATTGGCACCATATACCTGGTACAGAAAATCCAGCCGACATGCCATCAAGAGGATGCTCAGTGAAGAAACTTATTGAATCCAGATGGTGGGAGGGGCCTCGTTGGCTGACAATGTCGGAAGATGAATGGCCTCACTCTGTGCCAATCGATGACAAAGTAGAGGTTGACAAAGAAAAACGTAGAGAAGTACTGACGTCATTAAGTCATGTTGATGATTTTCCCTCGCGAGTCTTTAACTACTTTTCAAAGTACACGAAAATACTAAGAATGATGGGTTGGCTATACAGATTTATAGGGAATTGCCTGAAGACAAAAGAAGAAAGAGAAGACGGCGAGTTGAAAGTAAATGAGTTAAAAATGGCAGAGAAATCTATTGTAAAGATCATTCAACGTGATGCATTTTCTTCAGAAGATATAAATAAGCTAAAGTCACTTAGTGTATTTAAAGACGAGGAAGGCATTTTACGAGTTAAAACTAGATTAAATGAAAGAAAAGACCATCACAATTTTATTTTTCCCATGTTACTTCCGAAGAAGCATGCAGTTGTAGAGAAACTAATACTTCATAAACATTTTTCTTTGTCTCATGCCGGGATACACGTATTAATTTCCAAACTTCGAGAAAACTTTTGGATTATCAAAAGCAGATCGACTATCCGAGGAGCTTTATCTCAGTGTATTAGATGTAGAAGGCATGAAGGTAAAGCATTGCAGACAGTACCAGCTGCTTTACCCGAAAATAGAGTTAGAGATGCTAAGATTTTTGAAATTGTTGGTGTTGATTTGGCCGGCCCACTAATTTTGAAGAACAAGAGTAAAGCTTGGATCATACTTTTCACCTGTGCTGTTTTCAGAGCAGTTCATTTGGAACTGATTTTGACCCTCTCTACACAGGGATTTTTACTTGGATTTCGAAGATTTATTGCGCGTAGAGGACGGCCATCAATAATTTACAGCGACAATGGTAGTAATTTTGTCGGATCCAACAATCTCTTCGAATCAATTGATTGGAACATCATTGGAAGAGACGCTGCCATACTTAAGATAGACTGGAAGTTTAGTCCGCCAGCAACACCATGGTGGGGCGGTTTTTGGGAACGACTTGTGCAAATGATTAAGAAACTTTTACGTCGCATCTTGGGCCGGGCATCTTTAAATTACGAAGAGTTAATGAGTGTGTTGTGCGACTGTGAATCAACTGTGAATTCCAGACCACTCACAAATGTGGCAGAGAATTCTGACGATCCCATTCCTTTGACACCATCCTTGTTTTTAGGTGAAATTCCAGAGTTTGGTGTGCCTGACTTAGATCACCTAGATCGAGTTGATTTCAATAAGAGGCTTAGACATCTTCAAAGTGTGCGTGAACTTCTAAGAAAAAGGTTTAGACTTGAATATCTCAGTTTATTAGTTCAACGTCCATCAACAATCTTAATTCCCAAACGGATTAAAGTTGGGGATATAGTTCTCATCGAGTGCGACAACAAACGCAAAGTGCTATGGCCTCTAGCCAAAGTAATAGAGATATATCCTGGCAAAGACGGCAACATTCGTGTTGTTCGTGTCAAAACCGCTTCCGGTGAATTAGTTCGACCAGTAAAGAAAATATTTCCCCTCGAAATACCTTCATCTATGGAGTCAGATGAGAAAAATGAATCTGAAACACTTGAAAAGGAAAATATGGTTTCTGAATCACCGATGAATAATTCTGTTTCAGAGTTATCCCAGAGGTTCAAAACTATTGTGACTAGATCTGGAAGACAAGTTAAACTCCCATCCAGACTCATTACTTGAACTCTAAGTAACTTCAAAATTTAAATACTAAGAACTGAATTTTAAAAATTTAATACATAACTTTAATTGTTGACATAGCTTTAATTGTTTTATTAATGTTTTGATTAATTTATGTGTCATTAATCAAAAGGTGGGAGGATTGTTAAATAAATACTTAACTGGTAAAAGCAAGCCTGAAATATTTTATCCTGTCGCGTATTGTATTACTTTCCCTTTTTTGTAAGTGGCAACATGTATAAAGGCAGATTCAAAATAAAGGAAAGAGAGTCGTTCGATTAAAATGTCTGATACTGTTTTATTTTTTAAAAAGCTATAGGAGAAAGAGAAACAAGTTTGTTTTCTGCAATTCTCAACAGTACTTGCTATAGTAACTGACAATGTAAAGAAAAGTTTTAATACTGTTAATACATTTCGAATAACTCAATATAGCTATTATTTAGAATGTATTACAATATGTCTTGTACGTTATTTGCATCTCATTCATTCAAAATCAAATCCCACAGCAAAGAAATTTCTTTCATTAGGTTTTCATTTGCTTCTTTGTTATTGTTGCCACTCCTAATAAGTTTTGTATTTCCTGTTTCTTTTGCAACTTATTCCAACTTGCAATATGGCAACCCGGTTCTGATTTAAGTAGAATATGGTGTGTTTAAGTAAGGAATTTTTATACGTTACGTTCTTTCATTTTATGATGTAATGATCATTAGATCGATTTAAGTTCTTTCATTTGTAAATACGCTCATCAGTTTCCATCATCATTGTAAAGAGTCGTATGCAATTCTCTGTCTTAGGTTGCATCAAAGGAAACTGATTACGAAAACAGTGTTCCTAGTCATAACATCTGGCGTCCGTGACAGGACATTGTACTCTGCATTACATAATGAAGCAAAAATTGTCAAATTTACGATCTGAATCTTATTTTGTTCGAGATAAACCAGGTAAATAATGATTTAATTTTGACTGCTTCTGTTTTATTTGTATACGAAGTTCAGTTTTCCTGCAGAGTGCTATGTTCTATTTGATTTACGTTTTATTATCAAGTAATATGACTCGGGACAAGCAGAGAAGGACATTGAATTAAGAGATATGAATAATTAAAATTTATTAAGAATCATTTTATGGAACTATTTTAAGTTTACATATGAATATGGATACTCTGAAAACAAAACGAAAGTCATTAAGAACTTCATTTACAGCTGCGCCGAATGGGTTGAAGCAATATTTGGCGACGGAAATTGGCGCCAAGGATAGAAGATAGGAAGTAGCTTTACCTTAAGTGTCTGAACATCCACCTGTTTATGATAAACACGATATTCCTGAATCTAGACTACGTTCAGTAACAAAACGCTTACTAACAGAAATTATCTACGAGATTTACGATGATGTCTTGAGACAAAGGGAAAGCATAATAGAAGCTATACCGGACGATAGAATTTCGGATTCAGGTCACTATCTTCCTTACAGGCCAGTCCTCAAAGTTTCGAGTGCTACAACTAAAATACGATCTGTCTTTGATGCTTCCCTTAATGAATGTTTAAGTGTTGGACCTAGTCTTTCAGAGCAGATTTCCCTACTTAAGGTTTCGAACTAGTGCCATAGAAGTGATTGCAGATATTAAAATGCCGGCTCTATCCCAGTATACGGTACGCTCTAATTTGGCGATTTTTTTGGCGCCATTTCTTGGGCGATAATTATTTCCTCCTTGGCAACTTCACCTTTTCTCTCCCTTTAAAATATGGTAACCTCGTAATTTGCGATGTGATGTGATGATGATGTAATTCTTGTTTCATCCAATTATATTCAAAGTTGTAGGAAGTAAGTTTGAATTTTAAAACTTTTTGCCGTTAATCTGCTTCAATCTGTGGTGTGGTACAGTTCTGCATTCGCTTCAATCGTATTTATTTCAAAATTTTCATTTGTTTAATTTTATAGTTTTTCATTTCATTTGCTTAATTTTATAGTATTTAAATTTTTGTAATTTCTGTTTGGCTTTAAGTTTAAATTTCTGGTTTTTATAAGTATAATGGCTTCTTTGTCTGGATCGAAACAAGACCGAGTGAATTTGAGGTTTTTTTTTTTTTTGAATTGGAAAAGAAAGGTAAGTTGGATGTTGTTAATTATTGTATGAGTGTAGGATTGATTGCTAGTCATTATACTTGTCCTAATTGTAATGAAAATATGAAATTGGTAGAAAGGAAAGATTTGGATGCCTTTGTTGATTTAATGAAAGTGCTTTTTGTCTTTCTAAAATTTTTGTAATTAATTGTTTTTTTGTGATATTTTCTTGTTTTTGGTGACTATTTTCGGAGCACGACTCCATAGAATTCAAACTCAGTTTCTAGGTCTAACACGAAGATACATTGACCGCTCGCCATCGGAACATCGTCGGCGTCACGTTTTCCGATGTTGCGATCGCTAACGGTCGGTGTCCACCGTTAATGGTCTGCGTGTTAGGCTTAGGTACTTGGCGTGTGCTTCGCGGAGTCGTGTTTCGCCAATAGTCGCCAAAAACAAGATGGCGGACAAGGAGCGTACCGTATATTGGGAAGTAACCTAAAATGCCTGTTTACAGTTAAATTCCAGACCTGAGGATCGTGATTTTTTGAGATTCTTGTGGTGTAATACCAAAGATATATCGAAATTATGATTTCTTAGAAGGTGTCGAGTCGTCTTCGGAGTGACTTCACGTCCATTTCCCTTTAATGCTAGTATACGTCACCATCTTAATTCATTAGAATTTCATACTGAAATTCTTCAACTTATTGTGGGTAAACTTAATAAAGGATTCTATGTAGAACCAGCGTTGAAAGTCTAGAATAACCAGCGTTGAAAGTCTAGAAGAACTCGAAAAGTTTAAGTTCCAAACAATGAAGATAATGAATGGTGCTGCGTTTGAATTGAGCTGTTGGGTCCTCAGTGGCAAGTCAAAATGCACTTGGCCTCAAGAGTAATGAGCTTTATTGTGTTAATTCCAAAATTGATAAGGAACTTAATGAAGCTGTTACCTAGAGAAAATTTATTGTTAACAGTATATAGGATCTGAAGCGTAGCGTATGGTTCGAGAAAGCGAGGATGCGATATTCATACGCAACAACTTTATTCAAGTACTAAAATTCTGGCGCACTCTTTTTTTTTTTTTTTTGAGAGGTTACAAAGGGGTTGCCAGTTGGCTGGAGTTCCTTCGCCAAAGGCGAGTAAGCACAATACGGAACATCCTGCGCGGCGTTGAAATATTTAAAATATTACACATAGAAATTAACAACCATTATATAATACAAACAATATAAAAGTGTTAAATAGATGCAAACAAAATTGAAAATTAATTCAAAATTTAAAGCTTAAATTACACAAAAGATACAATTGAGCACACTATTTAAAATTGAAAGCTTAAGTTAGTTAAAATACACAAAGATACAACCAAGACTGTAATACACTTAGCTACCCTCCAGGAGACGAAGATTGTTCTCAGTAGGCAAAACACTAATTTTTGAAAGTGGTCTCCTAAAATTACCCTTTGGGGTACGGATGTCAACCACTCTGCCATTTCCATCAGGGCCTGGAATGGACTTAATAATCCTACCCAATAACCACTTATAGGTCGGGAGTTGAGGATCTTTAATCAAAACCATCATACCAGGAATAATATTAGGTTGTTCAAATACCCACTTAGTTCGCTGTTGTAAGTGACTCAAATGGCTAGTTTGCCAACGTTTCCATAAGACTTGAACCAATCTCTGAGTTTTTTGTCATCTATCAAGAAGGGTTTCTCTTTTATCAGTTAGGTCTGGCTCAGGGATAGCATTTATGGGTTTTCCTAACAGGAAATGGCCGGGAGTTAATACCTGGAGATCGTCTGTATCAGTTGATGAGGGAGTGAGAGGTCGTGAATCGAGGATGCCCTCAATTTGAGTGATTACAGTTAAAAATTCCTCCAGCGTAAGTTTTGAGACGCCTACCACTCTCCTCAAATGATACTTGAAGGATTTTACGCCGGCTTCCCAGAGGCCACCAAAATTGGGTGCCCTAGGTGACAAAACTTTCCATTTTATGCCCTATGAAACTAACAGACTTGTAATGTCTTCATTTTTTACGACAAGTTTAGAGAGATGCTTAAGTTCTGCAGAAGCACCTGTGAAATTCGTAGCATTATCGCTAAAAAGAATTGAACTCTTGCCAAGACGTGCAAAAAATCGTTTCAAAGTGGCAATTAAAGCGTCTGCTGTCTAATCTGACACAAAACCCAAGTGAACCCAACCCAACTGTACTTTTGTCTGCACCCAACTGCTTTAGTTGCCATGCAGACAAAAATGACTACATAGACTTTCTGAAATGTACCCTTTTTCTGTCCCTTATATTTGATCAGAAACGGACCACATAAATCTAGTTCTGCGTTTTGAAAAGCTGAACTTGGCGTTACTCTTTCAGACGGCAGATACCCCATAATCTGATTAGCGACAACTGGGTTAAATTTGAAGCATTCTACACATTCATGAACGTCCTTTCGCAGTATGCTTCTACCACCCAAAGGCCAATATTTTAAGCCTACGGTATTTAATAGGGCCTGTTGACCTACATGAAAATCTCGCCTGTGATAATACAGAAATATAAGTTTAACTAACTTATTTCCAGCAGGCAGACTTATGGGATATTTTTGGTTGCAACTCACATTAGATTGGGAAATTCTACCCCCTACTCTTAACAAACCTTCTTTATCAATAAAAGGATTGAGAAATTTTAGCTTACTTGACCGAGGAACTGAAGATCCTCTTTTTAAGGCAGATATCTCTAGAGAAAGGTATCTTTCCTGAAAATGTTTAATAAGAAAGACCTCTGCCTTACCATATTCTTCAAGGGTAACTGAATCCCCTTGTTTTTCACCAGCTTTACAATTTCTAATAAACCTGAAAATACAGACTAAAATTCTAATCAATTTATGAAAATTATTTGTAAGATCAAGCAAGTTATCAATGAAATTAGAGTCAATAGACAGCTTTAGAGTCAATTGAGAAATGGGTTTTTGTTAATTTTTATAGCACTGATCAGTCACAGCTCTGGAAACCTGTAAGCTGTCAGGAGTAACTGCAGCTAACTTCTCCAAATCAGGACCCTTTCACCACAAGTCGTTAGCTACAAATGCCCTCACATCCAGACCACGGGAAATGACATCGGCTGGGTTGCACTCTCACGGGACATGCTTCCATTGGAAACCCTTGGTTAACTGCAGGATCTGGGACACTCGATTGCCGACGAATGTCTTGAGCAGATTTGGAGCTGTATTAATCCACGCGAGAGTGATTGTAGAATCCGACCATAATTGCACGGACTCTATCTGTATCTTTAGAGCTGATATGACCCTTTGAGTAAGCTTCGACAGAAGAAGACATGCACACAGTTCAAGCCTCGGTATTGTCATGAACTTGATTGGAGCAACACGTGATTTACTGCAAAGGAGTTGGCAATTTGATTCACCGGCGATAGATACTGTCTGGAGATAAATCACAGCTGCGTAACTCTTCGATGAAGCGTCCGCATATCCGAGAATCACTACACGGATGGCATTAGTCTTAAGAAAGCATCTAGGTATCTTGATTTTCTCCAAGTCAGGCAGTGTCATAATAAAATTCTTCCATTGCTGTGAAATATCTGGGGGAAGTATTTCATACCAGTCTAATTTACGCAACCAGAGCTGTTGCATAAAACTCTTGGCTTTGGAAATGACGGGACCCAGAAGTCCAAGAGGATCATAAATGCGTGCGATCTGGGACAAGACATCTCGTTTTGTATAGCTGCGATCAATGCTGACGTTGGCTTTATGAGTGAAGGTATCACTTGTACTGTTCCAAATCATGCCCAGAGTCTTTACCTGGATTTCCTCAGAATTCCTTTCAAGAGAAAATTCCTCCTGCCGAGTAGTAGGAGAAAGGTTCGTACACCACTTGTGCAACGTCATTCATCCTCTTTGTAGAAGCTGCTTTAATTCAAGCTGAAGGGTCTCAAATTCCGTTAATCCCGAAGAACTCGAGAGACAGTCGTCCATGTAAAAGTCTTGACGGAGAACCTTTGAAGCCAATGGAAAGTTCTTTTCTTCATCCAAAGCGAGTTGTTGCAAAACTTTCGTTGCCTAGTACGGAGCGCTTGCAGTACCAGATATCACCGTTCGTAATTCATACACTTTAGTGGGAGAGGATTTATTACATTTCCATAAGATTCTTTGCAGCTTAGTCTCAGATTCATCTAACTCTATCATCCTAAACATCTGCTTTATGTCCGCGGTGAAGGCGTAAATGTGTTTGCGGAATCTAACCAGAATCGAGAATAGCTCATCCTGAAGCACACCTCCCTTGTACAATAAATCATTTAAAGAGTAGCCGCTAGTAGTTTTAGAGCTAACATTAAATACAACGCGTAATTTAGTTGTCTTGTTTTCGGGTCGTAAAACGCCGTGATGAGGGAGATAATATCCTGCTTCTAAATTTGAATCCTCCTTCACCTCTTTCATATGTTGCAAAGATGCATATTCCTTCAAAAAATCCGAGTAGTGTGCCTTCATAGTGGGATCACGTTCTAAGCGTGTCCATAGCTGATCCAATCTTTTAAATGCGATTATCTTAGAATTCCCAAACATGGTTTCAGGAAATTCTGGCCTCATTGGCATAGAGACACCATACCTACCATCTGCCTTTCTAAAATGTGTTTTCGTGAAATGCTCGTTGCAATAATTTAATTCCTCACTAATGCAAGCCTTTTGAGGTTCGACTTCCTGTATATCCCTGAAGTTGGTCAGCGTTTTGCTCAAAGAGTCTAAATTTTTTGTCATAAAGCATTGTTTGGTCGAAGTATTTAAATTATCGTCTGAAATGTCACCCGAAACCAGATACCCAAAACAACTAAATTGTAGAAATAAATTATTCCCAATCTTAATTTTATCCTTCTCTAAAAGTACGAAGAATAATTCTGCACCCAACAACATATCTACTCTTCGAGGAATAAAAATGATGGGTCAGCCAGATGTATATTGCTAGGAATATTTAAAAGCTCAGCGTTAATTTTCTTAGAAGGCGAGAAGTTACTAATCTTTGGCACAAGCAAAAAATCAATTTCCCATTGCGCATCATTATTTGCATTTGAGATATGAGCCGAAATCTTTTTTTTTATGTTAAAAGATGAATCATTCAAACCACTGACTGGAATTTTTTTTTTTTTTTTTTTTTTTTGTAAACCTAAAGCGTCTGCTGCTTTTGAGCATATGAAACTTGATTCTGACGCAGAGTCGAGAATGCATCTTAGTGGCCTTCTAATTCCCCTAGAATCTTTGGCATAAATTATTGCAGTATTAATCAAAATATTTTTATTATTCCTGCTAGTATGGAAAGAAACGAAAGCATTTTCTGAAATCGAATTTAATTCTGAACCGTTTACGACTTCCGGTGATGAATTTGCAGTTGGCGTCAGTGCGTCAAGGTCAACTCTAAATTTAGATGCGGCCGTTGAATATCTATGTAGCAATGTATGATGCCTCTGTTTACAAACAACACAAGAATTATTCGATTTACATGCAGAAACAGTGTGAAATTTACTTAGACAGTTAATGCAAGCCGAAGTTTTCTAACCATATCAGTTCTGTCGGCTAGTTTCATTGCCTTAAATTTATCGCAGTGATGCAAAGCGTGCGATTGCGTTTTACAGGCATTACACAACTTTAATTTGTTACTAGATTTAACAAAAAAGGATTTTGATCGTTCCGAATTCGATTTCAAGGGAATGCCGGTATTAATGCTGCTCAAAATTTGGCATCTTCTTTCTAGAAATTCCAAACATACATCAAAATCAGGTACTCCGTTATCATTTAAAGTTAGTTAATATTGTTTCCTTGTTTCGCTATCTAGTTTTTCTAAAACCACATTTAATAATAATGCGTTTGACAATTTATCTCTTTCAAAGTCAGATTTTTAAAGATCTCAGATTTTTTTAACGTTATCTAAAAGGATGCACAAGTCTTCAGGAGATTCACGTTTCATCACCTGCAAATTGAGAATGCTTTTGATATGACAGTCTACCATTATTCGTTTGTTTTCGTACCTTAGTTCAAGAGCCTTAAAAAACGAAGAAAAATTATCCTCAGAAGTTTCAATTATCTGTGCCTCTCCCTTCTGAGAACCGCGCAAATAATGCAGTTTTTCACTATCAGAAAGCAGAGAATTTTGATTTGTAAGACTGTTAAATTGAGTTTTAAATAAATTCCAATCTTCAAATTTCCCGATAAAGACCGGAAGTGGAATTTTAGGTAGTTTTGCCGGTGTAGCTTTATGCTGATCTGCATCGTATTTCAATTTATTAATAGAAGTTTTTAAACTTACTTCTAAATTTTGCAGGTCATCCTCCACCGAATTCAGATCTGGTAGCGCTTCAGTGTATATCTTTTCATTCGTAATCTTGTAATAATCGTCCTTTAATAGTTCAAATTTATCCTGAAGCTTTATTAGAACGTCTAGTTTAGCCTTAAGTTCCGGTAATGAAAGGTCAGTATGCCCCTGTAGATACTATGCCATTTTTGTAAGCTGGCCTTTGATGTTGCCGCGTTTGCAGTTCAAGGTAGTGATGCCGACTTCGTTTGCCATTATTTGACCATGTACAAAATACAGCGAAATGCACTGAACAAAGCCGCGTATATGAAGCGTGAACTAATTAACTCAATTAGCTCCGTCTCGACGGACCATTATGAAGCGTGGCGTATGGTTCGAGAAAGCGAGGATGCGATATTCATACACAGCAACTTTATTCAAGTACTAAAATTCTGGCGCGCTCTCTTTTTTGAGAAGTTACAAAGGGGTTGCTAGTTGGCAGGAGTTCCTTCACCAAAGGCGAGTAAGCACAATACGGAACAGGATCCATTAGGTTTCACATCACCTGCAAGGCTACTGCCAAAATTGTTACTACAAGAAGCTTGGCATAATAAGTTGAATTGGGATGAAGAGCTGCCAGTCGACATGCAATTACGTTATCAGCAATGGCCGAAACATTTAGATCTTGTAGAAAATTGTAGAATTCCTCGTGAGATATTGCATGGAACTATTAAAAAGACCGTCTTACAGATATTTAAAGATGCTTCAGCTCATAGGCATGCCTGTTGCGTCTTTCTACGGTATGAAGAAAATGAAGATCTGAAAGTCTTTTAAGGAAGGCTAGAGTAGCTCCTGTCCGAAGATCAATAATTCCGCTACTAGAGTTTTTAGGAGCTGCGATTGGAGCTAGTATTGCTTCTGTTATGCTAGGCACTTTGAATTTGCGTTTGAAGACGTATTTTTGGACAGATTCTATGATAGTTTTAGAATGGATTTCTAACACAGAGTCCTGGAATACATTTGTTGGTAACAGAGTTAAAGAAATACGTGAGTTGACAAAAGTAGCAGATTGGAGATTTTTTCCTGAACATATCAATCCAGCAGATCTAACTTCCCGCTCCTGTGACAGGTCTGAACTTTTACGGAATCGATGGTGAGAGGGACCAAGATGGCATTTCAATACTCCAACCGCGCCATGGCATGGAGATTGATGGGAAAGAATGATTCGCACCATTAAACAGCTTTTAAGAAAAGTCTGAGGTCATGGTTGTACCACTTACGAGGAGATGATGACATTACTATGTGAGTGTGAAAGCATAGTCAATGGACGTCAACTCGCATACATTTATGATGATACCAATGAGTTGGGAGTTATCAAATCTTCAGACTTCATCCAAGATATAAAAGGAAATGAAACCATGGATATGGACATCATAGATGTAAAGCATCTACGCAAATGCATTCGTTATCTTCTGAGTCTACTTTATCATTTATGTCAACGATTCCAAAAGGGGTATTTAGCAGAACTTATCCATAGTCCACAGTTATCCTCTAAGCGACAGAACCTGCCACCTGGAGATATTATTCTCATTGGCTCGGATAATACAAAAGGTCAAAAGTGGCCTTTCGGACGGGTCATCGAATTATTTCAAGGCAAGGACATCGAACGAGTAGTTAAATTATGTGTGGCCAATGGAGAAATTATTCGTCCAATTCAACGAATTTTCCCTTTGGAAATAGGTTCTCCTGATATGCCCAAAATGTACCTGAAAATGTTGAAGAGGCTTCCGATATCATTGATGATGTTGATCATATGCACACTGTTTCAAACGAGCCAACTTGTCAATCCCAGGAACTTCCCAATAAACAATTTCAGACTGTTAGGGCAAACCAAGATTTCGCCGAAATCTTTGCAAAATTTTAAACAAAGCTCACTTTATAAAAGGTATTAAATTCCTTTACCTGTTTATGTTAAAATATTCAGCAACATACTTCTGAGTCACAGACACAACAGAAAGTAGTTTAAAATAGTGAAATAATTCCTTTCAATATATTAGAAAAAAGAACATTTATTTACTAACATCAAAAACGGAAGTTTTTGCATAAGAACGAACTTTTTTATGGAAGATGTCAGATTTACCAGTCTTAAAACAAAATTATTAAAACAAAAATCTTTTGGGGGCTATTCTGCTTACACTGTACTGATATTTTGTTTTAAAAAGTTCATTAAAGAATGAAACTTTTTATTCGATTTGGAGGGGGGTGGGCTTCTGATGTGGGAGTTCGGGACAAATGTCCCGTATGCCTCTGCCTTAGTCAGGTCCTGTTTGCATATGGCAAGGATGCCAAAGAAAGTCGATAACCTATTCCCCTAAACTGTTTGGTTCAGCTTCACATACCTTCTGTATACAGTTTTAACTTAATACTAAATCGCACAGGCTCTTAGTAGTTTTATCGCCTCTTGTCTATTTGATGGTTCTATTTTTGTTGTTGTGAAGAATATTGTTATTCTTCGGCGTTTTCACAGTAATCGTTTCTGCTGGACTAGTACTTTCCGCCATTGATTAAACTTAATTTTTCTCTGTATTTCTTCTCCGAGGCAATTATGAAGTAGTAGAGAGAGTAGCATTAGATTCGTCAGTGGAGTGTGCCTTCAAGGAAATCATTAAATTTCTCAAAAATAGAACATTGTTTATTTATCTTGTCTTCCCTAAATTAGAATGAGCCATTCTTACTCTTAGCAAAGCACAAGCTAACAAATTAGTTAAACAATAGACAAAGAGGAGAGGCCAACTCAACTAAACTTGTCAAAGCTACTGATTTGAAATCAGTTCTCTCCTTGTCACCAGACAAAGACTGATCTCTATCTTACTTCAATAATAATGGCTCCGGCGACAACACAGTGCCATGCCAGTACAATAATAAAACTGTTTTTATACTTTTATTCATATGACAATGCCTAATGAGAATTTTTCATTCGAATCAACCGAATTCATATCAATCGAAGCACGCGAAAATCCTTAAAAATTTGTAAAAAACTGTGTTTTTATTAAACTTTAACATCCTTTCGTAACATCCTTTTTTCCTTAACATAAAAGTTCAAAATGTACTTTAACATTTTTTATAATTTTAATTTATCATATCTATACCAAAAGGCATCCTTTTCACGTTATTACTAATTAAAAACCAAAAGTTGATAATTGTGTAAAATAAAATGTAGCAAAAATTTCGATTTTAGAAACTTTAACACTTTTGCGGCGCCTCAAGACTTATTCTAATATCATTCACATGTATAATTTTACTTACACCAAAAGGCAACTTTTCCGCACTCTTTAAAATTAAAAATCAAAAGTTCGTTTTTTTTTTTTTATTCCACTCTATTGTCCAACACATTGTTAGTCTCCTTAAACCTTTCCTACTTTCTTTTGATCGTCATGTCGTTTATGTTACGGTGATTGCAGAATTTTTTTCATAATAGCCGTTGATGATTGCAATTCATGGTACGTCAGTACCATGAAAACACAATACTCAATCGAATAATTGTTTTTTTCTGAGCCACATCGATTACGTACAGTACACAATAATTTCTTAAAGAGTAGCGTGCGATTCATTCTTATCAAACCCGTTTTCTAGCCTTATATGGGAATTTGCACATTCACTTGTAGAAGCGCTTTTCCTCCCATTGGTTGCTCAAATATGCATAGCCACCAAAGGAACCTTCCACGTTGTTCAATCGCCACATGCATCAAAATTTAAAATGCAAGCTATCGGCCTCGTAATTAACGTTCTTTGTGTAATTAGACTATGATGCTATATACGAAGACTCCACAATTTATGCATCAAAATACTCGTCTTGACGTGTTTTATAAGAATTTGTAAATATTAGACGCAGCTTACCTTGTGGTACACCTTGTATTCAAATATTATTATTAACCAATTACAATGCTGTGCAAATTAATTGGGACAAACACAATATGTTTTACGATGATTTTAGTTAGTATACGATGCTAAAATATTTAATTAAGATGTTGTTCTCTGAATGGTTGGCCAGCACTTCGCCTGACAAATGTGGATTGAATTACTTGCACACACACACACGTTTTATCACCAAATACAACCTTATTCCAATCTTTATCAGTGCAAAATTGATATACCCTGACACAATACAAACATTTTCTCTTCATTACAAGTGTTAACAACAGTTTTTTTTTTATTGAAGTTCTTGCCCATCTCCCTGCTTCAATAAGCCTTCGTCATATCGTTGATGAATCAACGTTCACAACAGTAGCAAATAATTCTAATTAATGCTTAATGAAGGCGCATTTTATTATTTTATACTAAAATTTTTTCTGTCTGAAGTGTTTATCGTGCTTACATCCATATTTACTCTTTTGTTTTGGAGAAACTGTCACAAACTTAATTTGCTGATTAATTATCCTAGAAACACTGGATTTTCCAATTCCAACCACTGCAGCTATATTTTTCTTACTGTTATTGAAGTATGCTGGCTGAGGGCACCAATTCTAGTCTTTTTCTGGGAATGATAAACATTTTTAACATGCAGTAGAACAAGACAATTTGCACAATCGAATACTTTTTACATTTGATGCACAATAGATGGTAAAATGCTGCACATGCCATAATCACATGGGCAAACAATTTTAGACTAGTTAAAAACAATCCTTTTGTGCAAGAAAATACAGTTAAAACTGGTGTGAGGCAGAAAATTTCCGAGAAATGAAGCACTTTATAAAAAAATTGACCTTGTCCCAATTAATTTGCACAGTACTGTTGGATATTGTGCAACAAGATTATCCAAATGCTTTTTTTTTCTGGGCCAAATAGCCATTTAATTTTGATTTAGAATTCCTTTTTAATTAAAAGTTTCCTAATTAATTGATAGTAAAGTGGTTTAATTAACTTTTAAAGCCTTGAATTATTCAGTGAATTCAAAATGAATAAAATATACATTCATTGGCATATTATTAAAAAGGTCTATACTTTAAAAAAATTGTTAAATAACTCTAACAGGATGCTGGAATACAACTAACAAATGCTCTATAAACAAGTAATCATGAGTAGAAAAGCAATTATGAGCTGAAGTTGTTAGAAATAAATAATTGCAGTTTTACATGAAATACATAAAATTATCTATAAAAGGATTTCCCTTATAAAAGAAACCCATAAAAATTTCCCTAAAAAGACAGTGAAAGATATATCTTCCCATTCTATCAATACTTCCCTAAACTTAAATAAAATCTTTTCATTTGATTTTCAGATTCATTAAACATATAAAAGAAATGCCAATGAATTATATATATCTACTAGCTATTACCCGCGACTCTGTTCGCATGGAAATTATGATGTATATGTACGAAAAACTATCAAATAATGACAAAAAAAAAAAAAAACCTAACCTAAAAACAATACATTTAAAAGTATAAACACATACGAAAAATACATATTACAAATACAATTTAATAACAAATACGCACAACTTGCGTAAAAACAATTTATTTACATTGTATACCCAAAATAGCAAATCAATTCCGAATTTCTTTGAAATCAGGTCAAATCCATTTTATTTATTGATCGAGATTAAGATAGCTACAATATTATATATACATAATTTTTAAACTTTTAATTTAAATGAAAACACAGTTGTCAACAATCATGCACAAACTTTCAACACCAGTTGGCATAATGCACATGCCAGACTTTCCTATGCCAGTTGAGGTAACGCAATGCAGATCGGAAATTTTTTATTTTCTTTATTCTATTTTTTTTAAAAATTTAAAAGTACTTCAGAATGAATCCGAAAGATTAACAACATTTGATTTTAAATACATCAAACAATAAAGAGAATCGTTCGAAATAATCAGTCGAAATTCTGCTAACCCTAACCGGATTACTGTTGGGAAAAAAACAACCAATCCTTACTCATTTTGGCGGGAAAGTTAGTTTTTAATTAATAAATAATTAACCACTCAAGTTACAGGAATTTAAAAAAAAGCAGCCTATGTTCTATTCCTGACTATAATCTTTGTACTAAATTTCATTCAATTCCGTTCGGCCATGAGTGAGTGACAAACATTAATCCATCTATCCAAACTTTCACATTTATAATATTAGTATAGATATACTTAATCAGGTAGATCTAACAAAGGTGAAAAAATAAGCATTTTTAAGACCCTTAAGGTCTTAAAAATGCTTGTGTAAGGGTCATAAAAAAAGCTTTTAAGAACTTTTTAAATAACAGTATGCACTCTTATTTACTTTTTCAATTGTAGTTTACATAGGCATAATTGTATGATTAAGTCTGATTTGGTGGCTCTTAGTCCAACAATCTTTCCTAGACAAATACAAATGATAAGACATTTGTTTTTATTCTTATTAAAAAAAACATAGATACAAGCTAATACCAAATTTAGTTCAATCTTAATTATTTTGCCTTACACAGAAATAAATATATGATTTTTGAATTAAAAATAAATTAAATTGAAACTTCTAAATGTTTTACTAAAAAATGTTAAACTATAAAAAATCAAAATTCACACACATATATATAGTCATTTGTATTTTACGAAATAGTAATTCCAAATTAAATACATATTATTTTGAAGCGCTTTCATAAAATTAGATGAATTAATCTGCTGGATTCTAATTACACATATTTCTAATAATTTTAAACTAGGTTTGATACTTAATAATCTGGTTAGTTAATAAATTTTCAGCAGAAAATATTAGCTTTCCAGATTTTAAAAATCTTCACATTTATTGAGATAATCACATTAATTGAAAATCTTCACATTTAGAAAATGGGATGAAAATTCTGGGATCATCTTATCATATGATAAAGTCAATTTTTGATTCTTTGAGGGCCCTTAATGTAGATTGATGATCCATCAATTTATCTTTTTTTTTATAAAAGTAATAAATTGTTAAAATTTTTATGGTTAATTTGTAAATGCTACTTTTTAAAATTTCTATAGATAAATCCTTTTTTAAAAAAATATGTTGAAATGCAATAGCAATTTTGTAAAAATTGAATTTTTTGGTAATATATAATTTTATAAGATGCACACTTACATTGAATTATTATTAATATTGATATTATACAGCATAATGCTAGAACTCATTGGCTATGTTATTTAAACTGACTTAAAGCAAAGCAAAATCACTCCTATTAAATGCATCAGATGTACAAAAGTTCTTTAAAGCATTTTCTGTTCAAAAACATGTTTCAAATAATTTTTAAAATTTAATTTTACATTACAATAATTCAATTTTACATTTTTATCAATACACAAATATCAGATTGCAAATTCCAGGAATTCATTTTAACATGAAAATCATTACATTCTACAGTTTAAAAATATCAAATGTTTCAAACTCATGAATGCACTCATTATCCTGCGGTCTCTTCTGTTTTTGAAACTAATCTTTCCTCCTCTGCTAAAGGTATTATACTGTTTTGAACTTAATGTAAGAACACAATTTCCATGTTTTATTTATTCATTTTATAAATCTTTTTCACACAGGGTAAAAAAAAAAAAAATAAAAAAAAAGATTTTCTAGATATAAGTAAAAATAATAGACTAAATAAAAGTTTATGTAGATTATACTAACACCTGTTAAATTAGATCATTTTGCTTTTTTTATTTTAAAAATACTACTTCAGAGTAAGTCAAAGCTCCATCATAGCAGGGACTCTTATCTGGAACAAACATATACAATCAATTTAATAATTTTACATTAAAATACAGATTTTCTAGAAATTGCCATATTCTAGTTAGTAGGAAATGTACACAATAGATTTTTATAACAAAAATGGAGGACTGACCTATCACGGTTAGATTTTAAAATTAAAAATTAAGTAGCTATTATGTTGTATTTTTGAAGAAATCATGTTTTATTGCAAATAACCAGCATTTTGATGAATTGTGTAATTAATAAAAAACAAATATTGCTTTATTTTAGGTGAATTTATTCAAATAATTATAACTCAGTATAATTACTAATCCGGATTACATTTATTGAAATTACCATTTAGCCATACTAAAATTACAAATTTGTCAAAATACACATCAAGATTGAAAATTTTAAAAAATCACACAAATTTTATAAATTTACATTTTATTTAAAATAATATATATATATATATTTATTTATAATAAAATTGTTTAAAAGATATATAAGGCTGCATTTTAAACAGTTCCCTATATTGCATTTAATAATAAAATTTTGAAAATCAAAAACATACCACAAAGTCAAAACAATTATCACAGGAAAACAAACATTAAATAATCACAGAATAATCGACTAACGCATAGAAAAGCTTGTCACTTTCATGCAATAAATTTGTGCAATTACAAATACAATAAAATCAACATATATGAATAACAACATTAATATTTAATTGAAACCCATATGTTTTATCTAGCATATAATTTTGAAAATATGCATTCAAGACATTTTACAAAATATCTCGGTGGGGAAGGAAAGAAAAATACTGTGAATGCTATATAAGTCTTGGCTTAAATACAAATTTATGATATTAAATACAGTAATTACATATACTTCATACTTTTAAAACAATATCTGTATAAACTGTTTAATTTCATGGATTTTCTTTTCCTCCATAAAATCAATAATTCTGATAATAATATGAATAGAAGCATCATTAATTTCAAAGTCTTTAAATGGTCATTTAAAACTGACAAAAAAAAAGCTAATAAATAAATATCAGCTGCCAGCTGAGCCTCAATTAAATAACAATAAAAAAGGTGTCAATTTTCTAATTATTAAAAATATATTTTACAAAATTAATAAACTGCATTATAGATGCAAGCCTGGATTGTGATAGTTCATAGTAACATATATAATAATAGAAAATTCTTTTTAGGATACATATCAGTATTAGAATTATCATATAAATTGTGTAAATAGGGATTTTTACTTATAAATATCGAAAAAAAAAGCAAATAATTATTAATATATCTTGTACAAAATTCTAAAACCTCTCATATGGCATACAAATATATAAGAGAAAAAGAGAAAGAATCAGAGAGATAGCACTTCTAAAATGGAAAGTGAAATTTGCTTCACACAAAAATGACAGTTTTGTAAGTACATAAAAGTTATGTTAAATCATAACTTTTATTACTAAGAAAAAATATAGACAAATCCTACTCTATCCTTGAAACACTACTTTAGAAAATGTTCATATTTTGAGAAAGAAAAGTATGTATAAAGCATCAGGAATTAAAGAAAACAAACAGAACATCTTCATCAGTCCCAAAGCTCTTCCTGGCCACTTCAAATGAATCATATGGAATCGTACACACTTCTGGAATAAAAAATTACCACATGAATATATCCAGTAATTTAAAAAATATTAATATACTTTTACACATAATTGTAAATGTCATTATATATAATATGAAAACAAAAAAAAAGGATATTTTATAAAGTAACATAAATTTTATTTTACATTAAAAAAACTTCTAGCTGATAATTTTTTAGTAATTAATATAAATAATTATCAAATAACATAATTGTCTACTAATAATTTTGATGATTTTACTATTACTATTCAATTAGTAACACAAAAACTAATTCTGATTGTAGATGTAACTAGTCTCCTTTGGCAACCCAGCTGGTTTATAGGAATTAATAGTTGCTAAAATATTCAATTAAATATTTTATGTAACTTGGTCTTGATAACTTCTTCAGAAGGACATTTTGAAGCTTCAAATTTTTATGAATACATAATTCATAATATTTTTGATCATTTATACCATTCTGTCCATTTTATTATGCATTTCCCTTATTTTCTCTCAGTTTCTTGAAAATTTATATTAAGAAAAAGATACACTTAATAATTTCTTTTCCTTTTTTTTTATTGTTCATGATATGTTTAATATTGATTCAGATTTTTTTAATATTCTAGGACTGTAGGAAAACATGCTTAAAATATTCTTGAAAAATTGATTAAATATAGAAAATAAATTTGCATGGAAAAAGTTAATATCATAAAAGATGGCTCTAGTTTAAAAAGTCTATCTTATAAAGAGCCAATACACACACAAACACAGATTCATCTTTAATATAAGTAAAAATAAAAATGATATAAAACAGTAGAAGAATATTTTTTAAATGGAACAGAAAACTTACTATTGAATACTGATGGATTTCTGTAAAGTATTTTTCGTTCTGTTTTATTAAACCCACAAAGGACAATATAGTGACCTAAGGAAAATAATAACATTGAACTATAAGCTATCACAGATATTAATAAAAATAATCTCACACTTCTCTAACTTTTAATAAAGTATATTTTCAAACACACACACACCCATTTCTGCAGTGTTATTAAAATTTTTGAAATATTAATGATAAAAAACATAGAGATTAAAAGTGTAAATATATATTTTAGTGCTAAAAAATATTTTAAATATATTCCACCTTCCTAAGTAGATATTGCCCTCACCTTAGAAGAAGTGGCCTTCATTTAAAAATAATGACTACCAATAGCAATTCGTATGTAAGAATATTTTCTGAAATTATTTTGTAAGTTTCTCATGATAGTAACAATAATTATGAATATTTTAGATACAAAAGAATTTTTATTTACATTCTAAGGAATTCAAATTATTTAAGATATTAATTTACACAGTTTTAATAATTTTTTGAAGAACATATATAAATTAAATAAATGTTAAAAAAAATAATTTCATTTTAATATAAATTACATCTGAAAATTTCTTTAACAAGCAAATATGCAAAGGATAAATATTTATTATTTTTAACTTAATACATTATTCCTAAATAATTAATTAAAACTTAAAATATAAAAGAATGAACACGTGTCACTTTTTAAAATGTAATGCTTGAAGCAGGGAATAAAAATTATTTGTTTTGCACATAAAAGGATGGCAGATATTTTATGACATTAGGTAAGCATATTTTCTGCAAAAAATTACATTTCTTATTCAGTGATTTTCTAATAAAGCATTATCCTCTTATAAGGATCTCTTTGAGCTGTCTATTTTGTTGATACATTCAGAAATGAAAATAAATCTCATATAAAAACTTAAATGTATTTTAAAAATAAAATTAATCCCATAAAAGAAGTTATATTCTATTGTGCTACTACTTATATTTTCTAAAAAAAAGTGAGATGCTAATTTTCTAGTAATTTTTCAAATATGAGTGATTTTTTTTAAAAACAAATTTTAAAACTGATGTCCTTTTATAAGATTGCCACACTAAAATGGGTAATATTATTTTATATAAAATAGTGATTTGCATTAAAAAAATAATTAAAAAGCATTTATTATTGAACACACAGAATTTCAGTAAAATATTACAATTTTTCCAGAAATAGTAAACGTAGTAAATAGTAAAACTAAAATAGTATATATATATATATAACAGTTTTCAATCACTGATTTGGAAAGTTATAAAATTTACTACTACTATTAACATTTGTAACAGAGAAGAATAAACAAGATTTAAATAGAGTTATTGCAAAATTTTTAAGCAGCAAATTCTTCAATAGAAAAAAACATCCAAAATAAGAATGGGTACAAAAGCAAGCAAAAAATAACTATAAATGATTTTTTCTTTAGTATTAGTAAATCAATATGTTTCAAATGAATACGATTTCACTGATTATAATACATGTTAAATGTTTTTATAGCTCTTATCAACAATAATCAATTAAAATAAAAGCATAAAAAGAATATAACTGAAATGCAATAAGAAATGGTAACTTTCTAAAAACATACCCTGATAAGTAAAGGAACTATTACAACAACCAAGAACTTGCATCAGGCACTGAAAAAAGACATTGACTCACATTTCTTGCAATGGTTATATAAGTTCAAAGCTATGCTGTTTAACTTTAATTAACAAGCATATATAAACAAGAACAGTCATTTAAGGAATAAATGGAAACTTAAAAAAAAATATTAAAAGCATAATCTCCCTCCCTCCCCCCCCCCCCCAAAAAAATCATACTCAAAATGGCATGAAGTATTGTTTTTTTAAAAAATTAATGTCTTTAAGAGATAACTAAACTGATCAGCAATTCAAAAAAAAAAAAAATTGCAAAGTTACTTAGTGAATTATGTTAATATTTTGTTTATCATTTAGCTCAATATTATTTTATTTGTATTTATCAAATGAATTGTATATAACATAACTTGAATATTACAGAATGCTATCATTAGAAACATATTAATTTTTTAAAATTGATCCCATGCTTATTGCAAAGCATTTTATTTTTTAATTGTTCTATACATTAAAAAATATTATGAATAATATATTCTTGACATTTCAAAATTTAGATTGTACATAAAAAATATTTTTTACTGCAATAAAACATTCTTCACGTTTTAAAATTCATATTTTTAAATCAAATAATTTTTTTTTACAATAATAAAGTTTATTTTTTTATAGCTTAAAAGTTACTTAATCAAAATAATTGATTGCTTGGAGAATTAAAATGGCCAAACTAACCAGCATAGTTAAATAGCATTTCATATTCTTAATAGCTTATCACAAAAACAATTAAGACATGAATTACATATCTATGTTCATAAAAAGAGTAAAATTGTACTAATATTAATAAAATTATTATTATTTCATTAAATTCATGTTAACATTTTAAACAACAAACATAATATAGAACCTTCTTAGTATGGCAGGTGCATGTATCACAATACAGCAAGTTGGCGTTTACAAGAACAATTGCAGGATTATTACAACTGAGATGATCTAAAATTTCATCTATCTTCACAGATCTAGGTAAACAAAATAAACACAAGGTACAATATAACTATATATATATAGTTTTTTAAATTGAAAAGCTGATGGACATTATGACATTTAAAGAAAAGGGCAACAATTTAAATTATATTGACCAAAAAATGATTTTTCAAAAAAACTTATATATTAATAATAGGCTATGCTTAAATAAGTGGGCTAATAAACATAAATGTCATATAATTACATTATGTTTAAATGTAAAGGTAAACATTATATTTAAATGTCGTATGTTGTCATATGTCATGTCATACACTCCTCTGAGAGTAGAGAAGGGGAAAAAATCTATATCTACAAATAATAAAGGAGAATGTGCGTATGTCTTTAACAACATTCTATATGATACATATTTTGAATAAGCGACTAAATTTGGTGTAAAAATACATTGAGCTGGCAACTCATAAATCTACTTTTAAAATTTTAGTTATTTAAAAATTTAGCAAGAATTCATCTTTCTTCAATTTTGATAATAATATCCTTAAATCAGATATATGATTTATTATACAGAAGAAAAACAATATACAGATAATACAAATAAAGTAATGAACATACAGAAAATACTATGAAAAATACAGCCCAATTCACCTTTTTATTCATTTCAAAATTAAATCAAAAGCATATGATTTTTTTCAGAGACATTTTAAGAAGTTAATTATCCAGGACAAATTTCAAAGCATATTCGATGACAGAATGAGAGGAAAGCCTGGACTTTAATGTAAGCATATCTTACTAAATTGTTTTATCAAACATTTCTTTGAACATTAACACACCTTTCAAGCATATCTCAAACACAATATCGAGTTTTGGTTTTTTGTATAGGTCTTCCACTGTTATGACTTATTAGGCATTTCAGAAATTGCTTTTGAGAAACAAGATTCAGATGTAGGGGGGGAAAAAAAAAAAAAAAAAAGGTTCAAATATGAGAATGTCCTTAAAAAAAAATGAAGATTTATCTATATTTTGGCAGCTTTAATATATATCTTTGACACACTAGCTTTTTTCTTAAAGACTGTTTATTACAAACATATATTTATTTACTTTTGCTAAGAACTTAATAACTCTACAATTCTTTGCTGTTGAATTTATATTTTATAGATTTCTATTCAATTTATTAATCAAATGTATAATTTCCAAAAATATATTTTATTATTGCAATGAAATTCAAAAATACTTTCATTGTTTAATTGAAAAAAAAATCAATCTCATGATATTGTTCCCGAGTAAAAACCTAAGAATTAATGATCCTGTTTAATATCTATGTAGTTTACATGAGGAATAAGAAAGAAAAGTTACATTGTGTCAAAAGTTCAAAGACGATTAAGCAGGCAGAAGCATTTTTAATAGCACTATGAACCTTTAAGTGCATACCATGCATCAGCTTTACACCTTATTGAAATGTAATATTGAACCAATCTCCGGTGAAGCCTTTAAGGGAAAGAGGTAGACTTCCCCCAAAAATTTTAAACAACCTTCTGTTGCTAATGACAATCTAAGAGCAAACATCAAAATATCCAAAATCACATCATCTCACCAAGATAGTCTTAGGCAGTATAGGGGGAAGTTGTAGCAGTTCCATAATTTTTATTTTCTCTTTTGGATACTAGATGGCAATGCCTAATTAGCCCATTCCATGTGCCATCCCATAATGCATTGCAAGTGTAATTAGAATGAGATGTGATGCCCTGCTGTTAAGCTGTGCATGTAAAAGTCTTGTGCTTATGTTTGTGCTGGTTTAGAATGCAAATGTGATTAATTAAAGAATTGATGATAAAAACATACATCCCGCCACTTCCTGCAGGGATCATAATAACTACATTCTACAACAGGCATTAAATCAATTCAACTTTAATGTCTACCATAATTTGATGTTAAAAATATTTTATTGAAGAAGCCAAATAACTCGGAATATGCATGAGTGATTTAAATGAAATAAATTAAACTTGGTGAACCAATTAATCACAAAAGGTTGGTAGAATCAGATAAAAATGTAAATTTTGCTTTTGTTATTTTAGGACAAAGTATTTAAAACTGCTGATGCAAGTACAAAGTAAATGATGAAGAAGGTTAAATAGTATTCTCCTTTATAAATAATATTAGATATAAAACAGAAATTCATGAAGTATTATTTTTTTACAATTGTACATAAAATGACAGACAATTTATCTAAGATATGATAGTAAATTTACAGCATCCATTACAGATAACACAGCTATCAATAATAGAACCCAAAATAAATTTTTAAAAAAATGTTATTAATTTTTTTTAAAGTTTCAATAAATTATGCTTTGTTTGTAAATATAATCAGAATTTTTTTTTTTATTAAATGTCTAAATTGGGATTTTTTTTCTTCCTTTTTTAAAGATTTTAAATCCAGTTTTAACTAGTTAGTGTTCAGTTAATTTATACTGAGAATAAACTAAAATGAAAAGTAATAACAAACGAAAACTAATTTAATGTGATGATTCCAAAAATAGCAAAGTAAATATATTTCTCATATTAATAAAACAGAAGATTCTAACCCCAAGAAACTTTTTATTTCTTTCAAGAGAAAAAAATGGAATTTGGTGAAATGAAAAATTACAATATGAGATCATGATATTTTTGTATAAAGATATAAAATTTCAAAAATGTAAACAATTTCAGGAAAATTGTGCACATACTTGCATGAAGGTTATGATTATGTTAAAAAATAATAATATCAGACCATAACTATCATAACATTCCTAGGAATAAAATAAAATTTAGGTTCAAAATAATTTGTGATATTGTGTGATTTGACCAAATTTATTCAATTTATATGAATGGTATAATATTATGGTCACATATATCAGGATAATTTTTTTCATACGTACACTGCTTATATATATATATAGCATTAAATCTACAAAAATGACAATATAAGGATAATTACTATTTGTAAAAAGCCCTTTAAAATGAAAGCCTATTAAGTATTCTTTTTTTGATATTTCTTTATAAACAGTTAAAAATGCACACTTATAATAAAGTAATTACAAATATACCTTTTTTCAACTTTGACATTGTTCACATGAGCTGCTGAAAATCTATCATTAATCCTTTGTGCATCTTTTTTAAGTACTCTTAGATAGAAATCCTGAAGAAAATCAAAGATCAACCCAAATAATTAGTAGAACAATAGTTTGTCGAAATTTATTTATGCAATCAGTTACATAATTTTATAAGCAGAGAAACACATCACTATAATATTTAAATTCTTTATAACTATTTTAAATATAATCAGTAATAAGTGGATTTAAATAAAATATCCACTTTGGAGATTTGCAAATAGGTAAAATTAAAGTTTACATAAAATACCTCAAGCAATGGAATATTTAAAAAATGAAGTAAAATAAACAATCTTTATTTTAAAATAATTTTTTACCCAATTACATTGTCAAATATAATAATTTTTTAAGATGATTTATTCATCACTTCTAATATATATAATCTATTTTGAGCTTTAAAACCTTCATATTTTTAAATTTACAATAAATAAAAAATTTACACTATGAATGACATTGGAATAAGTATTAAATAGAATTTATGAGCTTGCACACAATTGTTGAAACAAGTAAGTCCAATCAGTCAAGGAAATCAAAAGAAGAAAGGAGTAATAATCAGATTATTACTATTCTATACTTAAGAAAATGCTCACAAAGAGTTTAAATTCAAAATAATTATTTTGAATAATTTTTTTTAACATTAATTAACAGGGTTGTAACTCAGATCCAATATATAAGAGCAAACAACAGTTATATGCCAGTTATAATAGAATGCAAATACTCCATAACATATAAGTGAAAAAGAAAGGTTCATCAATAAATGCAGATTTAAGAAAGATGCAGTTTTTAAAACAATACAATTTGTTGTCATGCTTTCAAATATTTTTATAGTTTCAATAGCATTGGAAATAATCAAGTAACTTGTAGTCTTTATTACAGTATCAGTATTTTTTCTCACCTTTGGATTTTAGAAATTATCATACTCTATCAAAAATAAGTATCTACTGTTTTTGCTTTTTCGATTATACTTTTTTTGACAATGTTTTTCACTAACTATTTAACAAAAATGAAAGATTTTCATATAAGAAATACACCATTAATTAAGATTCATGAATTTAAGAAAGATTGACTGAAGAATATTAGCAATATAAGAGAAGCTAATTTTAGTCAGAATCAATTTATCCCGACAAACATTTATACTTTGTCATTTGTGGCAGATCCAGGAAAAGATTTTTTAAAATTGAATCTAAGTATATAAAACTTTTAGAGTACCTTTGCAAACTGGTATTTTTTTTACTCAGTAGAAAGAACAAAATTTTAATGAATATTCAGAAGAACAAGCAACTTCTCAGAAATCAGCATGTCTAGCTGGACCCTTCTATATTGCTTCTAAAATAATATCTACTTGCAGCTCAGTGGATTTATGTCCATATTGAAATGTGCCATGAACAAGGTGTAGTCTACAAGTACCTAGATCTAAAAGTCATTTTTACACAGAAATTCTTTTTTGATAGATTAAATTAAAAAAAAATCACATTTGATCCACCTGCACTAGTTTGTAAAAGTTACTATATGTCCAAACTTTATATAACACCTTCAAGTTTCTCAATCCCGAAGCAGGCGTACACCTTAAAAATATTGAGCAACAATATCTCATGCAAACTCTATATGTCGATTCACACTGACATCTTAAAATAAAATCCATTCAGTATTTTTTTTTTCAAAATTTGGTTCAAAGCATATTACATTAATTTTTTTTTTTTTTGATATTTCTAAAAAGATTTTATTAATAGAACTAATCCATAAAAATAATGTATGACATTTTTGCATGATTAGAAGTACATTTTAGGGCTATTTCACTATCACTGAACATATGAGAAAATATTGAAAATGTACCAACAAAAGCATCAAAGGATGAAGTTGTCACAAAAAGTTTTAATGCCCAGAAAGTTATGGTTTTAAATTATTGTTTTTGAACTAAAAAGTTCAAAATCTGTTTATTTTCAGATGACATATGATTTTCTCCAATATTCTTTTTAGATACTAAGTTCAAAATTGGCATGTAATTTTGTATGCTCTCCTCTTTTGGCATGATTAATAAGAGTCTTTTCCCTCATATTACTTTAATTCATTATTTTTCTACAAAAACAGTACATAGTAAATAATTTTGCAGAACTTCTCTAACCCATTCATTAAAACCAGGATTCTTATTTTTTTTTCTGTCCAATTTTGTATTAAATATGGATTTTGTGCAATTCATTGTTTAAAAAATAATCTAATCTACTCTGAATGAGCTCACAATTTCTCAAACAATAAATCCACACTTGAGCAACTAAACATCATCAAAGGCTCCCACAAATTGAATATTGCTGTTTCCACAAGAAAAATTTATTCTACCTTCTCAAGCAATTATATGTCTCTTGCATTCTCATTGGCTGCAATCAAGAATTTCATGGATAGAAAGCAGATGTCTCTGATATTGAAATTAGATTGTTCTATGCAGAAAAAAAAGGGAGTGAGTAGAAAAGAGGTGGGAATCTGTGATCATACAAATGTTCCATTTTTTTTTGCTATGGCTTTAATCTTTTAGTCTTGCAATGTTTAGAGATCAGCACTTTTTAGATGTGAGAAAAAACCCCTAAGGAACTTAAAATTCCCTGCCTTTTCCCAGATATCAAGGGAATATTCAAATTTCCTCTTTTTTTCAAATTTTCAAATTCCCTGTATTTTTTCAGATTCCTTGGTACTATGGCACCCTTATTAATTATTGATAATAAAATAATTTTGAAGCTAAAAAGAATTAAATTCAATAATTATTTTAAATCATATTTCAGCTAATGGTTCAGACAAAATAAAAGCATAAATCTACATGGCTGAGGCAAGTAGAAATCTCAATAAGCAAAGATGGTTTTTATTATTAATATTTTTAATGATATCTTGCGCTCAAATAAAATATTCCATTTATATAGTGAATACAATTTATCATTTTTTTACTCAACTTTAATATAAATAGTTCATTAAAAATAATTACAAATTAGTGTGTCCCAATTTTTAAAAATTAGCTCTCTATAATTCCTAACTCATCTGTTTAAAATGTAGTTGTCATATTTTAGAATATAACCCCTGTTCACGGGCATAACTAAATGAATTTAAAAAAAACATAGTAAGATTTGTCTGTAAATTTGTACAGTTATTAAAGTAAACAGTAAATTACTAGAAACTGTTTATCACCTTGGACTTTTAACTTCTTTTCTCTGGTTTGACATTATGCAACCCTTTCCCCCAACAGTAAAACAGCATTCAAACTTAACCTCATTGACATAAAAATTTATAAGATTTTTAAAAAATTCAAAAACACTAATTTTAAATACATTTTACAAATATCAAGCTTTCTTTTTCTTTTTTAATGAGATGATAGAATATGGTATTTTATCATGAAATGATCAGATTAAAAAATAAGTTATTACCTCTTCTGAATAGCCAGGGTTAACTCCTAATGTTATGGTCAAATACAAATGAGAGACTCCAAATTTTTGAAGTAAGTATGCTAGATCTATTGTCCAAGTACTAGAAAGAATTTTTTTTAAAAACATTGCATTAATTTCATAATTAGCTACTAATAGGATTGCAAGTCAAAATACAAAATGATATTGGACGGTGAAAAAAAAAATCAAAATCATGATTTTAAGATGCCTATATTTGGAAAAGTAGTCAAATGCAACCTCAACAGCATTACTAATCCACTATTAATAAAATAATACAAAATGTCAGCTAAATCAATTTAAACCTAGAGTCTCAAATTTTAATCAATTCTAAATTGATAATGCTTAATTAATTAAAAAAGATTATAAAAATGCATTCATAAATTATAAATTCTGATTAGAAACCATGAGTGTTCAAACATCTTTTTTTTTGAGAAACAAGACTTTAAATTTAAGAGACTCATCCTTTAAAAGACTCTTTAGTATGTAATATTATTGAATCTTTTTTGCTGGAATGGATGCAACTGCATTTCACACTTACCTTAATTATATTTAATACATTTTATTTAATTATCAATTTGTGTTATGTAAGACTAAGTCTATGTTTTGGGCAAAATACCATAAAAAATGTCTTTCATTTGACAGGGCATCTTGAAACTAGATCTGACATCTATTGTTTATAAAATATTATTTAAAAGTACGTTCGCCAAAGAAAAATTATTAATAGCTATTGTTATATATACTTATAATAAAGTTCAATGTGTGTGTGTTGGTGCTCTATAGGTCAGACCATTCAATCAATAGCTATCAAATTGGAATGTGTATCTTGGAGGCCAAAAATTTGCATCTCAGAGGATTTTTTTAAAAATTTTAATTAATTAAAAATTAAGCAAAATTTCTGCATTTTTTTCTGCTTGAACTTCCAAAAATACAACAGCACAAAATTGATTTTTACATTATTTTAAAGCTAAAAAAATTATCTTTTTAATAATACCAAATCTTTAATTTATAAATTAAGTTGTGATTCTTAACAAATTTTCAAACAACCATATTTTTCAAGCATATATTTTACACAAAATAAAAACAAAATTTAATCTGAACTAGCATGTCAATGGGAGGGGGGAAATTGGTTTTTGTCAATGTGCTGCCATTACATTAATAAAAGTTGAAATAAGCTTTTATCAACTATCAATGCATATTAAAATAAAAAATAAAGTTTTATTGCAAATTAAATATATAAAAATGTATATACATGAAGTGAAATTTTTTTGAAATAAAGTGTTTTCTAAAAAAAAGTTAATGGAGAAAAAGTTTTCTATGATATTTAAAAACATGTATATTTTTAATCCAATAAAAGTTTGATTTAATCCTTTGTACAAGCATAATTTTTTTGGATTTTTAAAAAATTATGTATTTAATTTACATTTTAAAGTCTAAGGGAAGAGAAAATACATTTACAAAAATTTAGTGCACTGCATCATGAGGATGGTGGTGCTTTCACTGGAGTACCACCACTGCACACCTATGATATATTCTTCTTATGAATAATTAATACTTTATTTATTCATTTCATAACATAATTATTCATTATTTATTAATGGAAATATTAAAGTATACAGTATTATTACTGAAAATTACTTTTACAATCTTACAACATGAAAAATAAATTATAAAGGAAAAATAAACAATTTTAATAACAAGTACACTTCAAATAAAGTTAAAAATGCAAGTTCTTTATGTGGCATTTAGGCTTTAAATACAATCAACAAAATATTCAAGTTATGAAGAAACATATTTTAAGTAACCATCTAAAAATTCAGAAAATTATACTATATTAGAAAATATATTTAACATCCCCGTCACCTGAAAATACAAGAAGAATGCAACTGAAAAGTCAAAGTTGCAACCACTCTATTTGTATATCCACTCAAATGTAAATAAATTCCTCACCCACAAAACACATAGCTAACCCCCCATAATTCATCAGTCACTTGAATAAGAGAGTCAGGAGAAGGAAAACATATCTGTTTCACTAATGCATTTCAAGTGGTAGAGAATATCATGCCATAAAAAAGCGGTGATAAGTCTCTGAAACCAATTAAAATGTTGTCAAGTATGAAGAACTTTTCATTTGAAAAAAATTTGTATGTTGTAGATAGCTTTCATACAATAAATTTATGAATGCATTTTGAGTTTATTTTTTGCTTGCTGAAAAACTAACTAAATTGAAAGCATTGAGAAAAAACTTAAAAAATGACACATTTTTTGTACATAAAAGAGATATTAACTAAAGAGCTGACATCTACAGGCAATTATTAATAAAGTTAGAATGTTATTCTAGAGCCTTTGGTTTTGATCAGAAATCACCACATTAGACAACACTTTTAGAAAGTGGTTGTTTCACTGTGATACCACCACACATCAAAGGGTCAAGGCAAACATAGATTAATACATATTAAATAATCACTCTAATCAGTACACATTAGCTAATTTAGGGTATACAATTTGCTAATTATATGGTCTACATGAACTAAATAATTATATTTTCTGTCACTTGAATCAATAAATGCCCCAATGAATTATGTATTTTAAATTTTCTATTTACATTCTTTGTCCTTTGAATAATATTTAACAAAATATTTTTGAGACACCGATATTTTAAACAAAAATTGTTGAATTTCAACAAACTAACTCGATCACTAAAACTAACTAGTTTATGAGATTTGAATATCATTCTATAAAAACTGGCGATTTTAGACCACTTCATTGATTGTCTCAAAGAAAATACACCAATCTTATGTCAGAGTTTATTAACAGTGATTGACCTATGATTATGAAAATATTGATAATTTTAAAACTTTTATATAAAAACTTCATAATCAGTAAGATTTGATAGCAGAAGATAGAAATGTGTATTTATTTATTCGAAAAACGAAGCATTTTAAAATCAAGCAGCATATGATTCCTTAGGACAAAAAGACAGTGTCAAACTAAAATTCAAATTTTTTTCATCAGTACATTCATTAACTGAAAGGAAATAAAATATTTTTATTTACATCATTTAAATATTTTGAAAGTAAAATTAAAAATTGAATCTCACAATGAATCAAAGAAATTTTTGTTTAATAATTCTTTAAGATATCATATAAATTATGAAAATTATTCAGCAGAGCACAAACAATTTCAATGATGAATGACCCTGTTCCAAATTAATTTAATATACTTTTCCATTATACCGACACAAATCGCAGTAAGAAAACTTTTTAGTGACAGAACACAGTTGCTATTTAAGTGCATGGGACGAAATAGGCGCGACTTGCTTTAAAAATGTGGCAGCAAAAGGTTACCTGTGGCAATATTCTGTTTAGTGTTGGTTTCATCATTATTGTCAACATTATTGACAGTGCCGGCATAGTGAAAAAGAATTCAATTCCATATTTAAAAAAAAGACATGGTTGATTTCAGTTAAAAAAGTTTTTATATTAATATAAATTTAACATTTTTATTTCAATTTAAAGTTGAAATTTCATGGGCACTGGCAGAAAAATAAAGGCAGATATAAGTAGCACAATGAAGAGGGCTGTTTAAAGTCTACTCAACAATATAACAGAATTACATAACTATCAAAATCTCTCACGGTCTTACACCCTGTCAGGGAGATGGACCAAGACCAACTATCAAAATCTGAAGTTTAAAAATATTGTTATATATTCTACAATTAAGGAGATATTCTAAACAAAGAGAAAGTTAAGCATTTAGAGAATCAGAGGAAAGAACTTTCTCTGATATCTCATTACATAAAAGTAAGGACATTTTAATCTGTACTCTGAAAATTAAAGAACCTAAAACTAGAGTTCATTTAATGCTAATATTTATTTCCAGTTACCATGTTTTTTATTTTTTCAGATAGTTATATAATTCTGTTATATTGTTGTGTAGACTTTAAACAGCCTTCTTCATTGTACTACTTATATCTGCCCTTTTTTATGTTTATGGTAATACTGGTACTTAATAAAAAACTTCTTCAGGTAGAAGGGGAAGGGAAACAAAGGGATTGTAATCTAAAGAAAAAAGAAAGTCAAATCATTTAATTGAATGGAAAAAAAAAAAAAAAACATGTACCCTACATATAAAGCCAACTTTGAATTCTTCAAGGTGTAATGAATCAGAGGATATTTTATAGAAACAATGTCAAAAGACCCAATTCAATTTTACGAATAAAATCTACACAAACCAATATAGTAACAAAGCTTATAAATGCAGCTTTTCAAACAATATTGAATTATGAAAGACATTCTTTTCTAACATTCAGTCATAACAAAATCAGAAGGAAAAGAGTAAAAATTAGTCATTACTAGAAAAGTTAAAACTGTTAAAAAACATTAATAACCAAAACATGAGATATACTTTCAAATGGAAAAACTGAAATTTTAACTTTGAATGTTAGAAGAAAAAGTAGCCTGAGAGAAAAACAGAAAAGGAGAATGTTTTATTTCCAGAATCAGTATCTATTATCTTGCTCATGTCATTGTTCATTATGATGAAAGAGTGGTTAAGATTCTAATAACGTTATCATGACATGAACTTTTTATTAAATGCTCTTGCAAATGTTTTATTTACTCATTACATATAAATAAATAACATTTGTCACATATTGTTCAATTTGGATAAAAAAATTGATACAAGAGTATATTGCGGGGAGATTAATTTTGTAATTAGCAAGTAACAAAATATTGCAATGTAAACTAATGAAATCTACAATAATAACAGAAACAAAACCAACTCCTACCATAGAATGCAGTTTTTATTATTCTAACAAAAGAGAAAACATTAACCACTATTCATATATAAGAGACAGAGGATCTATGTTTATCAACAATATGCATTTAAAGAATGAGTTCTAGATTCCCAAAGTCAAGCTAAAATCCAGCTTTTTAAGTTCTCTAGCAATTTAATTTTAATCACACATGCTTACATATCTTAGCAATTCTAAGTTACGAATGCATTTGGGGGAGGGGTTTGATAACAAATCACAGAAAAAGGTTGAATCTTGAAGCTATATGAGCATTTAAAAATTTAATTATATGGGATTGAAATTTTGTAAAGTAAATTGGTTTTGCAAGAAGAAACTTTTCCAAAATAGGCATTTAAAATATTTTATAATACTTTTTACATTCCATTCTAATTCATGCAGTTTTCAGTTGAGGTTAAAAGATAACATAAACAAACAAAACCTTTTATCAAATCCTTCTTGCCTTGAAACTTCCTCAAGGTTTTCTTTCATATACATTCTATCTTTCTCACTTGAAAAGGGGAGGGAAAAAAAGACATAAGATTAAAAAAATATATGAATATATATTATAAAATGTAACAGGATGATGTGTGTTATTTAAATGAAGAATCGTTTAGATTGATATATTAAATTTTCCGTGCCTATTACAAATTCTGTATTTTAATATGTAATAAAAATATTTGTAATAATTAGATATGTGCAAATTCATTATTTTAATAAATACATTATTTTATATGATACAAAAATCCAATAAATTTACATGATAACAAATATTTTTCTAAAGATACAAACATTAGTTATTTAATGGATGGAATAACACTTATCTAATTCTACAGTGTAACCAATCAGCAGATAATATTTTATATAATCATTTTTGCAGGGACATTAGAAATAAAAGTATGAAATAGAGAAATGCATGAAACATCAAAATATTCTGAAGGAAAATGGCCTTGAAAAATATAGAAAAAAAAACTTATATAGCTCATATATTATGTAGTAATATTTGCACAAAAATACCAATTTCAATAGTTAGTTAAGTAATACCAATACATAAAAAAATTACAAACCTTAGAACCATCATTACAGCAGATATTCCACAGTCCCAAGATAAGTGCTGTTTCACATGAACAAGGGGAATTTCAATTGAATCTACTTCTCGAGCTCCACCGCCCATATTGGTACAGATTTCCCACTTAGCCCTTCAGAACTCAATGTCATTAACTGTGATGAATGTTTTAAATATAATATAAGAGAATATTTTTACTTTAAAAAAAATAAAAAAAATCAAAATTGAAAGAAATCTATTCATGGATTTACACTTTCTAACATTTCATAAAACTATTCTCATTTTCAATTTTTGAAATGATGCAAATGAAAAGTGAAGAAAACAAAAAAGGAAAGGATTTTCGACAAACTATATAAAAATATAGAAATAATCATTCAAATATATAATTTAGAAAACCTTCTGAATAGTTAAAAGTCAAATTGCAATCAATTTCTGAAACAAAAAGGGAAAAACATTTTTTCTAACTTTAATATTCAACAGATTATTGGAATTCTGCAATTTTTAATTTTAACTTATAGTTTTTTCTTATAGTGATGTTTTGCTTTACTACCCAATATCTTGCAAGAAAGATATCTGCTTTAATAACAGTTGTACAAAAACCATACGTTATTATAAAATATTCAATTAAGTGAAAATGTTTATACATAAAGAATATAAGAAAATAATTAATCACACACATAACTTTTCTAATAAAAAATACATATTTATATAATAAAAGATACACTACTAAAATTTTGAGTAAAATGATTTAATAAAAATTTCTATAATAATGAATGCAAAACTCATGAAAAGGTAATAAAAGAATATAATCACTAAATATCATTATATAAAAAACTTTTTTGAAAAATTTATCAAATTGGAAGCAAAAGTTAAAATAAATATTTTATTGAATATTAGCTTAAAAAAAGTGCAAAAAAAAATTAATTTATTACAATGAAAAAAATAAAAAGAATGAAAAGCTGTTTTATTCTATGAAATATTTTTCTGCAGTATAAGCCAAGTTTTTTGGTTCTATGAATAATATTTCAATATAGATAACTTAAAAATAATTTGAAATTGATAATGTTATGTGCCATATAAAAGAATTTCTTTTACCTTACTGTAAGCAGTTTGAAAAGAGTGATAATAATTAATTAACACCTTCAGGGGGAGTAGTTTAATTAATAAATAATTATAAATTGCAAATTATCTGCAGAAATTACCCTATATAAAAATATAGTTATGAAATTAACACCTAAAGCAATTTTTTATATATTTCTTTGTGCCAAATTAAAATTTTCTATAGATTGCTCGTATAATTATTAAGCTCACACTGAGTTATATCACTATTACGGGAACATACTAGAAGAACTAAAAAAAAAAAAGCTTTCAGCATTTTATCTTTAAAGTAAACAGTCTTTCAATATTTATAATAATTTGCATTATTAATAACGATCATGCAAAATAATAATAACCACAACCTGTTTCCTTTTACTGATAATAAATACCTGCTGTTTTGTTGTTTGGTCTAATCTACACATTAGAGCAGGGAACACAAAACTGTAATCAGAATTCAGCCGCAGTTTTGAAATTAAGATTTATGTTTAATAACATGCTCTGATACAAACGTGTAATCTGTTAAAATGTTCTGCAATAAACGGACGAAACAAGCAATTTATAAACCAAGTCATAGAAGTGTAAATATAATAAATCTGTAAAAGATGAACTTAGTTTTTCTCAATTCTAAATACTCACAAAAATTTACGAATAGTTATTTCACAAATTTCAAGTATTTTTTCGTGCATATGAAAATTCTTCAAAATACGTGTTAATTCATTTGACAAATAGGCTTACATCTACAAAAAGAAATAAATCAGCAATTTAAAAAAAATCAATTATTTTCTTAAAAAAATAGCAATTTTAATAATGTTTGAAATATTTGCTTAAAACTTTTCTTAATAACAATAAACTGCCCATCAAATATTTTTGCTTACTTTTTGGAAACATAAATTTTATTCTTCCGTACAGTATTTCAAAAAGAAAACTCAATTTGCAAACAAAAACAACTACAGAAATGTTGCCATACTTTCTGAGACTGAAAATTAATTTAAGAATACAAATGAGCATCAATGTAAATACGCCAAAATTTCAAAAAGTTTATTAAAATCGGTAGAGTGATTAATGAAACAAAGTTAACAGTTCTCAAAATTTTCGCAACATTCCGATGAATTTGTTGTGATGTTTTAATGAATTTATTTTTACACTATGAAATTTTACAAATATATTATTTGCACTAAAATAGTTTTATATTGTTTAGTTCATTGTACTATGTATTTCTCAACTTTATTATGTATTTTTTTTTAGTCACAAACTTTTTTTTCAAAAACTTAACATATATATATATATATATATAAGCATATTCATTAAAAATACAAAAACAGAGTAAAAATGTTGATCAAAGAAGTATTTTGTACTCTAAAGAATATATTTTATAATTTATGTTACTACATCTCAGAGGATTATTCAATGAACATTTCTATGATTAAAGAAAAATTGAGTGTACTTCGAAAAAAGCAACTTTCAAAAGGATAATATAGATAGATGGATAGAGCTTTATCTAATTAAATTATAGGGAAAATTTGCTTCAAATCTAAATGCACAAAAATTTGAAAAAGTTTATTAAAAGTATACCACTTACGCAGGAAAATTACGCAGCAGCATGAAAAAAGTAATACCTCGCACATGAACAATGGTAGAGGGATGACGAATATTTTGCAAATGATTATTGTATAAGCCATATGAAAAAGTCACAAATGCTAGTGATCAATACTTTTCAAAGATAGATGTAATTCAAATCCTTGATATGATTTTATTGGTTATATTTCTATTACGGGTCCCGGATCATGATCGAAAGTAACAATCGATACGATCTGCCCAATTAAAACTAAGGAGTAAGAATGTGTGGCGTATCGAATTGACCAGGAATTGAATTCGTGATTTTTGGGCTTTCAGCCGCGTATCATAACCACCAGAAAAAAGTGATCACCAATGTCCTGTGACTGTTACTGACTTATTAAGATACCACCACAATACTCTACCCAAGTGAGTCGTTGGAGAGACTAACGATGTTAAAGCGCCAAGCGTTATGGTGAGCGTTCATAAGCTGTTGCGTCAAGTGAGTCTGACGACTTTTTGTTGCGGGTAGAAGGTCCACGACAGTTGCATGGGCAGATGTCACTAATTGAAGTCCAAGCTCACCAATGTGGCGAATCGAATTGATTGGAAATCAGGCTCGCGACCTTTGGGTGCTCAGCCGCATAACATAGCCATAAGACAAGAGTGATAAGAAATATCCTGTGGCTGGCTGTTACTGGCTTATTAGGATACCACAAATTCAGTCGTGCATAGGGAAAGTCTTGCTCACTGACGTCCATTTGAGGAAAAGAACTCTTGTCGTTGCTGAACCAACTTGTCACAAGCAGAGAATTCTTCATTACATAAAAAACCTTGTGTGTGTCTTCAGCTCTTTGCCCTGTTTCTTATCATTTGTGGGTTTTAGGATTCTTTTATGTCTATTAATTTTATCAACAATTTGTGGAAAGTTCCTGATCCACGTCTCTCATCGAGAGTGATTCTATAATTTCTCAGAAAGCAAATTTGTGATCCATATTCATAAAAAAAAATGGAAACTCCCCTGAACCATGGATGATAATGGCGATTGCTGGAAGCAATTAACTGCTTATCTAATTGTACATGAACCAGATTTCCTTCACACTTAAACTGCTATTGCAAAAATGTTTATTTATACTTATAGAAGTTTCTGCAGATATTCAATGTTGCAATTAAATTCCATACGAGGTATGTCTCACACTGATATTAAGCCATAATTACTGCCATATATTTAATATTTTTCTAAGACTGAAAAGATTTGATATTCACATAATTAAATTATTTGTCCCCAGGATGGTATGAGAATTCCCTACCACCAAAGAAAAGGTAGTTTTTTTAAAAAGACGTATAGCTTTTTTTAATACATCTGTTGTTTTACTTTTTTATGCACAACAGTGGAGCTTTATCAATTCTTATAATAAATCTCAATGTGTGCGTGGGTGTTGGCGCTCTACAGGTCAGATCGTTGGACCTATAGCTACCAAATTTGGCACATGTATACCTTGGGGGTCAGAAATGTGGCCCTCGGGGTGTTTTTTTAATTTTTAATTAGAATTTGAATTAATTAAAAATTAAACGAAATTTTGAAGTTTTTGCTCCATAACTTTCGAAAGTATTACAGAACAAAATTGACTTTTACGTCATATTAAAGAGTTTAAAAAAATATTTTTTTAGTGATACTAATATTTTATTTAAAAAATTTCATTTTTATTTTTAATTAAAATTAAAAGAAATACATCAGATAAAATGTCAGTCATAAATTTGCCATAATAGATATTTAAATACATCTCGGATGATACATAGAAATTCATACAAATGTGATTTTTTTTAACGTATTTAACAGAAAATCTAAATGTTGACATAAGGTATCTATCAGTGAGTTTTATACATAAACAGTAATATGATTGAGAGTGTGGTAAAGAAAATAGTTCCGTTTATTAAAATTTCAAAGTTTTTACTATAATATCAATTTTATTTTCAATGTAATGTGAATTTCTTCTTACAGGAAAACAAATTATTATCGCAATAATTTTAATTAATTCTTGTTCTTTTTTCTTTCTTTTTTTAAAATTAGTTCTTGTTCTTTTTTCTTCTTTTTTTCATCAAAAAATATTTTTAATTATAATAGAAATAAATAAATTGCCATTTTAGCATACAATCTCTTATTATTTTTTTTCCTTCTAAAAACTGTTTTGGAAAGGTACATAAAAGAGAAATGAGAGACGAAATTATTGGTTTTGTTGACTCGAAAATATAATAACACATAAATTTGCTATCAAGTTATTTCATGAAATACCGATAATACTTACTGAGTCTTAGTGTCTAAAAAAATCGAATAAGAATGAAATTTTTGAAAATAAAGGAATCGATGGAAAATGATTGCAATCCGCCTTTTGTCAATCAATCAACTTTACTTTCTACACATTATTTTCACTTGAACTTTATTTTATTTTTTTAGAGAAAATTTTAATAAGAGAAAAAAAACATAGAGTATATAAAAAAATCATAAAGTTTCATTAAATACAAAATATATATTAGCAAAATAGAAATCATAATTAAATTATCAGATTTAAATGTTCTGAAGTGTTGCTATACGGTTCATCTGATGATGGTAAAACTTTGCTACCTTAATGCTTTGAACCTAGAAAAGTCACGTTTCTCACACGTACAATTGTATGTTTTTGTGTTGAATGCTTACGAGTCGGACAGCCGAGAAATTTATTCGTCTTCTCTGAAGACTGAAAAATAAAACATTTTGTCTACCCTAAAATATACTTGAATAATAAAGTATAAAAGGAGAATAAATATTATTTATTCTTCTCCTTTATATATCATTCCATTTCAGTGCATTTATTCATTATCGACAAGATAATAAATATCATTCTTTATATCATTTCTAATTAAAGAAGACAGCTACTTCAAATTTCAAATGATACTTTCAAAATTATTTCTTCTGAGGTAGCAAAGTGCCAGGTACCAACTAGTAGCAATATAATAACATTAATAATCTGATTTTTAAAATAAAATACACGAATTCAAAATGCACTTCAAAAAATCCCAGAAGGTTTTATAAATAGTAAAATTTGTAAAAGTTTCTTTCTCACATAATGCGTTTTATACTTTAAAAAGGTAATTCAATAGAGGCCAACATGAAACTCCTTCCAGTTACATAATTTTCGAAAAAATCTTTCTGTGTTTAATGATTTAAATATACAATTTACAAATAAAAACACTTTATAGCAATATTAGTAAAAATAATACTATCTATATGATTTGTTTATTCATTAACAGTTTAAAAATCAAGTTTAGTCTTTAAGATATATATAATCCCTATAGAGCATTAAATTAGTTTACACAAATTTAATATATTAGTTATATAATTCCCACTTTAGGAATACCATCTAAAAGAATTCTGTCCCCCAGATATCCAATTTTATTAATATCAATAAATGTTAAATAGAAAATTTCTTAGATTCAATTAAATTATTACTAAATTACTTCCAATTATTTACTAATAAAAGATAGGATTTTATATATCTATCTATCTTATGCATAAAATGAGTTAAAAGGTTCCTAATGTCAATCGTAAAAAAATGCAATAAAATATCATGTTATTTAACTGCATTTTTTTCTAACAAAAGTTCCTTTCCAAAAGTTTATTTTCTTCTGAGTTCCCATAGAATTAGCTGACAAAGCTGCGTATCAATCAATGTCAAGCCTTTCTCCAACGACCTTTGCTAGTTTGAAGACAGGTACACTTTCCCCAATCTTATAGGTTCTTTAATGTCTGTTCAGTTTACCGACAATTTGTGGGAAATTTCCTGCTGACGTCCACTGGCGGGGATGATCTTACAATGGGTCAATAGGCAGATTTATGATAAAATCCATAATGCCACAGGTAGTTTTGCACAGGAAACTAAAGCCCCGTTCTAGATGACCTTGATCAGACGATTTTTGTGAGAACTATCAAATATGGCACAAATATACTTGGAAAGTTAGTTCAGTCAATGGGATCAATTCATGTGACGTAAAAGTAACGTGTCATGTACTTATGAGCATGGCATTTAAACCTTCATCCGCAAGGCTGTAGTAGACGAGTCTGTCCTTAACGTTATCCGCCACGTACGAAGCGGATTTTTTGCTTACATTAGAAGCTATAACTTTAAATAAATTTCTTTCCTCATATTATATGTTAAAAGATAAATACTGGTTCGATGCTGGATATATTAATGTGAAATTGAAGAATGATTGCCGTGTAAAATGTTTTTTTACTTTCCTTTCAACAATCCTGAATTGCGTTGTAAGCATTGGAATTGAAGGTTGTAAGACTGCTTCGAAGTCGCTGATATGCTACGATCATTTTAAAGAATTTATTTAATGTGTGTCCATTTACTAACCATTGCAAACAAACGAACAAAAAAAAAAACTATTCCAGTAATTTTTATACTACAACAGCATAACTGACAAGCAACTTTTTACTAAAAGTTATCCAATGAATGTAGTAGAATCGAAGGATGTTGTGATGAGATAAAAGTTTCCAAATTGAACAAGAACACAAAATATGATGTATATGATTTTTAGTTGATGGCATTAAAATAAAATGCATCACTAGGTTTTACTTTTTATTATCATACCTTAAAGTTTTCTTCATCTTTTAGTAATTCATATTATTCAGTTATTTCAGTGTAATCGTGCTTAATAACAAAAGAGTAATCTGTTTATTTTCATTAGTGTTTTTTCTGATAATTATCATCTTTGTTAATGTAACAAAGTCTAATCTCTTGATAATTACATTACATTAAATCTGCTTCTGATAATTATCATCTATTTAAACCGAATTTGATTGTTATAATGTCATCTTTATGACTGTGGACCTCAGTGATTTCTGTTTTAAAAAATACTGATATTTTCATTGAGAATCAATTTCCATATTAGCATTTATTATATATTTTTTATTTCCAATTTCATTGCTACATGGCTTCTTCACTTTTTTTCTCCCTTTTTCTTTAATATATCAATTTTGAATCATAAAATACTGTAAAAACATAAAAGGATTCCCCCAACTCCTCTTTATATCCCCCTCAGGGGCTCACCTTCTTTAGGTGAGTACGGGTGTCCCAATCCCGAGGTACCCAGGGATCTTTCAATCTTTTTCCCTCCCCTCCCCTTTTTCTCTTATCTTACTCTCTCCCTCTCCCCCTTTTATCTCTCTTCCTTCTTCCATCCCTCGACGGTAAGCGGGGGAGCTCTGCATGAGAAGCGGTCGCCGCTCTGTTTGCTTCTTGCTTCTCATGGACAGTCAAAAACCCCACGTGTTTGCCGTGCGTGGCGACCCATCAGACGGGTGGTACATTTTGAACCCTGATGTATCAATCGGCTGGTATCCCAGACATATGACTGGGCTGCTCAAGGGGATCAAGCGAAGGGGTCACTTCTTGGGCTTGGCGTTAAGGGTGGTCACTGTCCCCGGGGGTGATTTTTAGCGTATAGGCTCTGGCTAGCATCATGGTAAGCGCCGAGGCTGGGAATGTCTAAAGCCGGTGGCTGCCATCCCTAATTGGGCTCCGTGGTGGGCGGTGCCGTCGGGACCCGAATTTCTATTTGACTCTTATGGGTTTTTTCACTTCTGACACTGAACCGTTTTCTGAAACTGCTCGTTTCGTTATTCTCTCCATCCCTGATGGAAAACTGTCTGATTTATCTCCTTTTGCCGTTGAAAAAGCTTTGAAAGGTATTGGCGGTAGTCCAAAGTCGGTCAAAAAACTTCGGTCGGGTGACCTATTGATCGAAACAAGTTCTGCTCTTCAAACCAAATCTTTTTTACAAGCTAAATCTTTTTTAAATCATTCCGTTTCTGTGACACTTCACCGAACACTTAACTTCTGCCGTGGTGTTATATCTGAAAAGGAACTCTTGAATTCTCCAGAAAGTGAAATTCTTGATGGCTTTGCCAGCCAAGGTATTATTGCAGTGAAACGCATTTTTATGAAAAAAGGAAATAGTCTGGTTGCCACTAATAGTATTATCCTAACATTTAATACAACAAAATTACCATCCAGCATAAAAGCAGGCTATTCAAATTGCAAAGTTCGGCCCTATATACCTAATCCTATCAGATGCTATAATTGTCAGCGTTTTGGTCATTCCAAGATGGCTTGTAGAGGGACACAAACCTATTCTAGATGTGCAACTGCTGGTCACCAAGCTAATGAATGCACTGCAGACCCGTAGTGTGTAAATTGTAAACAACCGCATCACTCCGATTCTCGAGACTGTCCACAATGGAAATTAGAAAAGAAAATCCAAGAACTTAAAGTAACGAAAAACATACCATACTTTGAAGCTAAAAAGCTGTTGACATCTGAACAAAGACCACTTTTTTACAGCGGTGCAGTGAAATCAGTAACTTCTTCAAGCACAATGACTGACGAAAGCATTACAAAAGTAATTTGCCCTCCATTATGTAAATTAAAACCGATAGTTAAGAACTCTCCACTCAAAAATATTTCAGCATCCATTGAAACTGAAAAATCTAAACCAAACACCAAGCAGAAAGTTGAGACTAAGAAAACAACAAAAAGTCCGACCAAATAAAACAAGTTAAAGAAACAAAAGCAAATAAACGGGCTAAAATTTTGATAGAGCGTAGAGCCCAAACGAAGTCTCCACCAAAACATTCCTTAACACAGGAAGACTTCTTAAAAAAACAGAAAAAAACTAAAGACAAAGACTCGGATAGTGATCCTCTCTTCAGTGTTCACTTATCTGATGAAGAAATGTCTTTTAGTGACTCGAATGAATCGGTATCTTCTAAGAAATTATAAAGCCTTTTTTCCTTTATTTTTTTTTCTTCTTCCTTAAATGGCAGATTTTCTTTCTTGGAATTGTCGTGGGTTAAAAAATAAAAATTCAGACTTAAAAGATCTCATAAATACCTATGCTCCAGCTTGCATTGCTTTACAGGAGACCCATCTGAAGCCAGGCGATAACATTCATATCTCAAACTACTCTGCATCTTACAAAAATCATGTTAACGATAGAGCTACAGGTGGAGTTGCACTGCTTGTTGCAAATAACCACCCATTCACCTCATTGAATTTAAACACAAATTTACAGGCTATAGCTGTTCGAATTCATATAAAATCCCTGATAACCGTGTGTAATTTGTATTTACCTCCTAATGAATACATCAATCAAACCGATTTGAATCGCTTAATTCAACAACTTCCATCTCCGTTTCTTATCATAGAAGATTTCAATGGCCATAGCCTCATTTGGGGAAATTCAGACACCAATGCAAGAGGTTTACAGATTGAAAAACTTTTACAGGATCACAATCTATGCCTTCTAAATACAGATGAACTAACCTATTTCCACCAGCCTACAAAATCCTTCCATGCAATTGACCTTGCTATTTGCTCTCCCCAAATTTTACCTTTTCTGAATCTCACTGTAGACAAGTATCTCCAAAACAGTGACCATTTTCCTTTGATTATTACTGATAATAGACATAACCATCATAATTACTATCAACCATCTAGGTACATATTCACAGCAGCTGACTGGAATACATTCTCTGCTCTTTCAAAAATAAGTAAAATTATGGTAGAACATTATTCTATCGATGAAGCAATAGAGTTAATTACCCAAACTATTATCCATGCTGCAAATGCATCCATACCAAAGACTAAGAGTACTAGGAAGAAGCAAAGTAAACCCTGGTGGAATAGTGAATGTCAACAAGCCCGTAAGAAACAGAGAAAAGCATGGGACAAATTTCGAAGATATCCCACAGCTGAAAATTTAATTGCATACAAAAGAGCCAAAACCGAATCTCGATGTATTCAACGATATAGTCGTAGAATGTCGTGGCAAAAATTTGTTTCAACCATAAAATTTTCCCTCTCAAGCCGAGAACTTTGGAAAAAAGTTAAAAAAGCTTCAGGTACTCCTTTTTCTAATACTGTGTCAATATTAAATGTGAATAATCAGATTATATCTACTTTAAAGGACATAGCAAATACTATAGCTTCTTCTTTAGCAAGTACATCCTCCCGTGAAAATTATAATCCATATTTTTTAAATTTGAAAAAAAAAAAAATATTGAGAACAAAAAATTGAATTTTGAGTCCCAGTCTGATTTACCTTACAATAGTAATTTTACATTTCAAGAACTTCAGTTTGTTTTATCAAATGTTCATAAATCTTCTCCTGGCCCAGATAACATCAGCTATGCAATGATCCGGCATTTAACTTACAAATCACAGAAAAACTTGTTGCATTTATTTAATAGAATTTGGAAGGAACATCATTTTTCATCTTCTTGGCAACAGTCAATAATTATTCCTCTCTTAAAGCCTAATAAAGATCTCACGAATCCTTTGAACTATCGTCCAATAGCTTTAACAAACTGTCTTTGCAAACTCTTTGAAAAAATGATTAACCGACGACTTATATACTTTTTGGAAACAAACAAAATTCTTAGTTCATTTCAAAGTGGCTTTAGAAAGGGACGATCTACTTTAGACAATATTTTAAGCTTAGAAAACGATATTCGTTCTGCTTTTTTGCAGAGGAAACACTTGGTAGCCATCTTCTTCGACATTGAAAAAGCTTACGATCGCGCGTGGAGATATGGAATCCTGAAAGATCTCTACGACTTTAATCTAAGAGGGAACTTGCCAATCTTTATTCAAAATTTTTTACAACTGAGACAGTTTAAAGTTAAATTAGGGCATGAATTTTCTGATACTTTTACCCAAGAAGAAGGTGTCCCACAGGGCAGCGTTCTAAGTGTCACACTTTTCATTATAAAAATTAGTAGCATTTTAAACCAACTTCCATCATATGTCAAAGGATATCTTTATGTAGATGATCTGTACATTTCCTGCATGGGAAACCATATGCGCTTTATAGAGAGACAACTGCAAACGGCTGTAAACAAAATTAAACAATGGTCAGATTTAAATGGTTTCACTTTCTCAACGGCAAAAACAGCGGGAGTGCATTTTTGTCGGAAGAGAAGTCTTCATACAGACCCTGAAATTATGTTCTATGGTCAAAAAATTCATTTTCTTAATGAAATTCGTTTCTTAGGAATCACTTTCGACAAAAAACTGACATTTCAATCCCACCTATCTTCTTTACGAAAAAAGTGTGAGAGGGCTTTAAATATCTTGAAAGTTCTTTCTAATACATCTTGGGGAGCCGACAGAACTTCATTGTTGAGGATTTATAGAGCAACCATCCTCTCGAAAATAGATTATGGGTGCGCGATCTATGGCTCAGCTAGGAAAAGTATACTGAAAAAAATAGACCCTGTACATCATACAGCTCTTAGAATATGCTCTGGAGCTTTTCGCACATCTCCAATTAAAAGTTTATATGTTGAGTGTTATGAACCAGATTTACATCTCAGAAGAAAAATGCTTTCTTTACATTATTATTTTAGAATACAATCTCATCCAAGCCATCCATATTTCGATTTTAAACTTCGACCTTTCCTGCTTCGTTTGCAAGAAGCTAGAAAGAATTTAGAGCCTACATTTCACACCAGGGTGAGCACTATTTTATTAGGACTAAATATGAACCATCTGGTATCATCCTCACAGCTGTTTAACAATTTTCCTCCATGGAGAATTCAAACCTTTTATTTTCTTAATCCTTTTGAAAACTTCAGCAAATCGGACACTGTAGATATTGTTTATCAAAAATTATTCCTTGAACATAGATCTCATTATCAGTCTTTCATTCCTGTTTGCACCGATGGTTCTAAGACATCAACCAATGCCTCATTCGCTGTGATTTTTTCAGATAAAATTTTAAGTTTTCAACTTCCTTCGTGTTGTTCCATATTTACTGCTGAGACCACTGCAGTTTTACATGCTTTATTAGAATTTTTAAATAGACCTAGTGGAAATTTTATTATTTACAGTGATTCTTTAAGTGTTTTACAGTCTTTAAAATTTCCCCAGAATCATACTCATCCAAACATTTTAAAGATTTTAGACTTATTTTATAAGATTACCTCTCGCGGCTCTACAGTTCTATTCTGCTGGATACCATCTCATGTGGGAATATGTGGCAATGAGAAGGCTGATAAAAGTGCCAAATCAGCAACTCGTTTCTTAGAAACACCCATACCTGCATGCGATTTGAAGAAACAGGCTAAAAGCTATCTGTACGTAAATTGGCAAACTCAGTGGGATTCGGAAACTCTAAACAAACTTCATACTTGCTAACCTGTCATAGAAAATTGGCCCTCTTTAAGTTATAGAAAACACGACACCGTTTTAACTCGCCTGAGAATCGGTCACACTAGAATTACACATAGACATCTATTATTAAACGATGAATTGCCGATATGCCCACACTGTGACTGTGGGATAACAGTTTATCATATCCTTATTGAATGTCCATATTTTAACGCTCAACGGTTATTTTACTTCAAAACCCTAACAGTAACTTTATCCTTGTTGCTTGGCAAAAAACCACATAAGAAGCTTTTTACCTTTTAAAAATCTGTAGGATTTTCTTCCTTAATCTGAACTCACTTTTTTTTTTTTTTTGACATTTGTAATTTATCATTGTTTTGCTATAGAAATACTTCTCTAGAAACTGTTTTAATAAAACTTTGAATCAAACTTAAACTTGTTTGGCGCAGTATAACCTTCATATTGGTTCTTGTGCCATAAAACTTCAAACCAAACCAAACCTCTTTATATCCTATTTAATTTCTTTATTTATATATATTTATCATGACATTACTCGTGTTTATTAAATTTATTAGATTGTAAGTTTTTATTTTATTTTATGATATTCATTCAATATAGCTTTAGCATTTTAAAATGTATTTCAGAAACATTCTGCTTTAAAAGCATACTGCTCGACTTTATGCTTTTATTGGTGATATCTATTAGTTTTATTGGTGGCATCTAGAATGGTTCTGGCGAATAAAATTGATTTCATCATTTACTTTGACATTCTTGTCATGATTTGTTTATATTCTTTCTAAATGTCTAGAATAATTAATTATTTCTGAGTTATTTTAAACAGATGATTAATTACACTGAAAAAACTATTTGATCATATATTTTTTAAATAATTATTCATATGTATTTTATTTATATTTTTTGTAAAGTGTAAATAAAAATTATGATGTAAATATTAATTAGTTTGCTTGCTTGTTTAATTATTTCTATAAATTAAAATGAAATAACTGATTCATAAATTGTATATATTTAAAAAATGGCATCTGTATCTTTTATATTGCATAATTATTATAACGTGTAAATATTATTTACTTTGCTTGCTTGTTTTTTAATGATTCCAACAAATATGAAATAACTGGTTCGTAAGTGCATAGATTTAAAAAATGGTATCTATATCTTCTATATTGTATAATTTGAAAATGTAATCATAATTTATTTCATACGTACAAATTTAAATTTAATGTTCTTTCCTCTGAGCAAATCGAAAACTTCAAAGTTTCAATATTAATAAAACCATTTACATAAGAAAAAATGCAATGATTTTATTAGTAAGCTTAAAAATGTTAACTTATTTAAAAGAATCTATATTCATAAAATTCAGCATTCAATAACATTTAAATAATATATGTAAAAGAACATGTATAATTTTTGAAAAACACTGACAAAGCCCTTTGTTAAAATGTATGTTTTGCGCAAAAAAAAAAGAGGTATGGGAAAGGAAAGAATAAAATGGAATCGAGCTAACTAAAAAGTGATATTAATTAATTATGCAAAACAATAATTGCATTAAAAATACTAATTGAAATTTAATATAAGAAGTAAAATTACATTACTATGAAAATTTCGAGAAAATAATTCAAAATATTAATTTCTTTTTTTAAAATAAATCAAAAGATTTATATAATTATTAGGGTAGGGTAATATTTAAGTTCAGTGTTAAAGTGTCGGATCAACGTTATCGGCAGACTTCTCAACATGCGCAGAACGCTTAAGAATTGAACACAAATGTTTTGTTTGGTACATGACATGTGACTATGAGTTGACCCCATTGTTATTTGAACAAAAAAATATGAAATATGTCAGCAACTTTATTGATTAAATTGGCTATTGAAAACAGAAATCTAAATTTGATCCCGGATATATTATCGGATAAGGATTGGAATGGAAGTTGAAAGAATGTACTACTTTTAAAATTAAAATAAGTATCTTTAATCTGAGAGGAAAAGTTTATGTTAATCAGTTGTAAGTATTAAAAATACCTGTAAAATAAATGGTTGAAAATTATAATAACTTAAATAAGCTAGGAATGAATTTTAAAGAAGATAAAAAGTTATTCGAATTTTTTAAAGGGTTTTTTTACAGTTGAGAGAAATTTTTGAAATTTCACTGATGTATGTACTACATAGAAGGAAATAATTGGTAAAATTTTCAAATCGACATCTGCAATATAGTTTTTTCATATTTCGATACTTTCATAACAATGCGATCGAGCTAAGGGGAGCAAAATTATGAAATTTATTAATTGGAAAATTTAGCTCTGTGAATTCTTCAATAAATTCTGAAAACCATTTGGAATAGAAATACTTTTAAAGTCACTCAAATGCAGTTTTTTTAAAAACGTGTTTAGTTGCGTGCAATATTTCTTGGTTTTTTAAAATTATATATATATTGCCTGATTGTTAATAATAGTTTCCTTCTACAGCTTCATTAAATTGTCTTCATTATTTCATTAAATGCTTAAAAGAGCGATATTCATCCATTGCTGAAAGTTAACAAAAAAAATTCTGCTCTCCATATGCGTAATTTATATCTTTACTACTAATAAAAATGAATGTATGCGTGTGTTCACCGGTATTCTATAGGACAAACCTTTTGATTTATAGACTTCTAAATTTGGCAGTACATATCTAGGAGGGTAAAAATATGAATCTCAGATAAATTCTTTTAAAATTTTAATTAATTAAAAATTGAGTTGAATTTTGGCGTTTTTCCACGATTACTATCGACATTATTATATCACAAAAAGGAGTTTTATATCGTTTTAAAAATAAAAATCAAGTTTTTACAATGATTCCAATCAAACAAAATACCTAAATGTTTCTTAAATTCTTTCATTTCTTTAAAAATAAGGTTTTATCTTATTTCCATTTACCCATTGCATTACTGCTCAGAAATTCAAACCATTATCATTGTTTCATCAAATATTTAATCGTGTTACATTTTTTCATTGTTTAAATCTAAAGAATAAAGATTCTGTTTAATATCTGTGTAATTTATAAGATCAATAAAAAAAGTGAAGTTACCGCAAAATCGAGAAAATTTAGACAGATGCTCTAGATATTTATGTTTTCATTATTGCAATGCGATTATGGGACTGTGAATGTAAAAAAAGGTGTTAGTACACAAGAAACAGAATTTAAGTAAGGCAGTTAAGATACCTGCGTTTATTGTATGGGAATTTAGCGGCATCACGAATATCTAAATGATTTATCTGAAATTAAATGTAGCCAATATTTGCAGCATATCGTTCCAATTGAGAAGTCCACTCACATGAACAGAATGTATATATATATATATATATAAAAATAAGCCAAGCAAAAAGGAACATAACCGAATTAAAATTACAATCAATAGAAAAAGAATCAGACCCGAAAACTTCTTCAAGGATCACTCCCAGGCAAGGATTCAAAATAAGGTTTTTTTTTTTTTCTGTGAGAGGTGGACAATGTCCAAAAGTACTGACCCCTCGTGACCCGAAAATTAAGGCAAAAGAGACATACCAATTTAAACAGCAAAAAACACAAAAACAAAGCAAAACATTATAAAACATCACCAAATGAAACAAAAATATACAAAATAAAGCTACATAAGAATATTCAACCAAAATTGAAACGAACATCCCAATTAATTAATCAAGAAAACAAAAAGGGACAGAGCTTACCAGCTACAGGAAAAATCACATCATATCACCGAACTGCCATTCTAATCGTAATATAGTATAAATGAAGATAAATGTAGTTTGTGAGCACCATCTATTTTACTAATATTTCAGCATTTCTTTTTTTTAAAAAATTAAAATATTGATATTGCAGTAGTTTTTGGGAGAATCATTATTGTTTAAATTTTTAATAAAACTATTTGTTGCTTTTATAAACGAAATTTTGTTATTACAAATTTTTTTAATTTTATTAAATTGTAAGAAAATTAAATTTTTGAAAAATTTAGTGTTAAGATTAGAGTGATAATTACAGAGTTTAATGATATTAAATCTGAATTCGTCTTTTTTATCATAAATACCAACTATTGTTTTATCATTAGCAATTTCGATCCTCAAATCAGTTAAGTAGCTTCAAGATGATTTTTATTTGTTTCTGGTAAAATTAATTCTTTAGGAAAGCAGTTAATAATAATTAATCAATCTTAAAACAACTAAGTTAATCAAAATTAAATCATCAATAAATCTCCATCCGTTTATTAAGTAATTATTAATTATTTTTTTCTCGTAATAATGTAGGAAAATGTTGGCTAAAACACTTTAGAAAGCTGTACCTATTGGAATACCCTTAACTTATTTGTAAAAATTAATACCATTGAAAACATAATTTTCGGTAAAATTAAAATTGCATAAAACCAGCCAGTTATGTTTATTAATTATATCTTCATGTAAATATTCGTCATATAGAAGAGTACAGACATTTATTGATTTCTCATGGGGAAGGCTGGTATATAATTTTTCAAAGTCAAGAGTATCAATTTTATAAATTTTGTTATCTTTTAAAAAATCCAAAACCTTTTTGTTATTATTAATAACAAAGCAATCTTTGTATTCAATTTTAGTTAGGATAACTTTTAGGTATTCGAAAAAATGTTTCCCCATGTAGTAATTATAACTGTCTGTACTACAGGTAACGAATCTAAATTTGATTGGTTTTTTATGAAATTTAACAGTTGGAAACAAATAGGGATACTTTAAAGAGCATGTTTAATTTTAGTTTTTTTAACGAAAGCTAACATTCTTTTGTCCAGTTCCTTTTTACTTTTAAAGAGCATGTTTCAATTTTAGTTTACACAAATTTAGATTCGTTACCTGTAGTACTGTATTCCGAATTAAATTTTAATTTCGATTTCGACCTAATTAGTTTCGTTTTAATTTTGTTGGCCAAGAAATGGGTTTTAATTATTTTGATGCTTTTATGGTTGTATATATATATATGCACGTGATCTCTAAGCTATTTCCAAGTTGTCAGATTAGTTCTGTTGTATAGTTTTCAACATCGATCAATCCTTTTATAACTCAACGCTTTTTGTTTTTTATATGCAGCTTTCTTTTGTGTTAGAATAAGCTTGCATTTTGATGAGGCGATTTTTGCTTAGTATTTATTTGTACCTAATATGTAAGTATTTTTTAATGTTAACTTCTTCTATTAATATAATCCATGTTTACAAATTCTAATTCAGAACATGCGAAATGAAAAATCAAATGCTGTACCATTCACATGGATTTCATTATATTTTATGTAACGTCTTAGCAACTCATGCATCACATTCGCTTGTACAACTCTTTTTACATGGGGACACATTCATTCCCCTCACAGATAGAACAAAGATGAAGAAAAACCATGCCCGAACCGGGACTCGAACCCGAGACACCTAGAACACGGGGAAGACGAGCTACTCCTATACCAGGACGTCAGATTAATATTTGTATAAGTGATAGCAGAATAGGCATTATAACAATATATTATGTATTATTATAAAAAATATTTTCTCTACATGGAAATATTCTCAAGAACTGGAAAATGTTTAGTTACGAATTCAAACTTTCTAAGGTTAAAAAAGTTAACAAAAAGGAAATTTTTGCAACATTGTCCAGAAAGAATTTTCTTAGTAAGAAAAATATCAATTGATTTTTTTTCTCTGATTCTGATTTATTATAGTTGGGAAATACCTTTTCTTTCATAATAATAGATATCATTTTCTAAGTATTATTTTAAATGACAAGGATCTATATGCAATTCTATTATTTGCAAAGTAATTTTATTTTGCATGGTAATATCAAGTGGATAATTTTAAATTTCTACTCTAATTCCGATTTCTAGTTACTCATTAACGTCGATTTTTCTTTAATGAAAGTTATTTATCACCCAAATGATAGAAGTGATTAGTCAAAATGCCAAATAATTTTTATTTTTAAATATGTGTTTTGAATCATGATGTAATGATAGTTAATATAATAACAGTTCTTTGATATAACTAGACATCATTTTTTACTGATTCAGTATGATTAAAAAGTCATGATCTAGAACACCTGGAAGAAAAAGATGTTATTGTCCAACGAAATTCTATTCTTTAAAGCGACAAAGATTTTCAAATCAATAATTATTGTCATGTTTTTATTATTTTCTTGATAGGAATTTATTTACATGCTCTTTGAATAGTAATTCCTTTTGAAACATTCCTTTAATTTTTCTAAACCAAATATCATGAAAGTGTTAAAAAAAAAGAGCACTAAAACATTCGATTAGCGGTGAGAAAAATAAAAATTAGCCTGAAGTTAATTAATACTGTGTAACAAACATAAAAATAACACCTTTTATGATAATTATTTAAAAAATAATACTTTAATACTTTAAAAATTCTATTCTAAAAAACAATCGTATCATTTTTTGTTTACAGTTCAGGGAAATTCACAATTTATATAAAATTCGTATTTCATGTTTGCAAAACTTTGGTATAGTGTTTTATAAACCGTGTTTTATCAAAGAGTTTATTTTAGCCAAATCTTCTTTATATTATTTCACTTTAGTGCAAAAGCACCTGATGTGAAATTATATTTGCAATGTGAGAAATTTTAAATTTCTTTCCGTATTCCGCATCATTTTTTATCCATATATTTTTCGGCATGGTTGGCAAATTGTCATTTTTCTAATCATCATACAGTAGAGGCAAGAGACTGATTTCCTACGTTGTTGTCATTAATCTGCGCTATTGCATCAGGAGCTTTACTAGCTGTGTTCGAATTTATAATTTTAAATGAAAATAACACTTAAAGAAATAAAAAGAAATCTTTTCAAATGATTTTTAAACAAAAAGTTATTACTGTTAGGAAAAAATAGATATTGATAGAGAATGGAAATTATTATAGGGGACTCACTCACTGCAACTGCAAATCCTTTAGCTGCTTTAGAGGGGGAAAAATGAAATAAACAAGTCAGGACTCGTACAGCTCTACATTTGCTTGTTACCACTTTATCTCATCGTATACGCAAAACATATATATACGAATACAGTAGGAGAAGAAGGATATGATTTAGTTTAGTTATATTAAAGTCTCGTTTCAAAGCTACTCTTAAGATAAGTTGGGATGGACCTCGTAATTTTGAATCGTGGTCAGATGACGAAGACGATACCAGAGCAGGCAGCATCCACTCCAAACTTCCATACCTCATCAGCGGGTGTTTGGCTCCGACTGATTTAACGTGCTTTAGACCCACTTGCATGACGGTTCTTGGGTAGAATTGGGTCTCGAACCTGAAATTTTCCGGTTCCGCGAAGAAAAGTATGGTTCGAAAATTCTATGTTATTTATGTCAAAAAGAAGAGAGCATTTAAAGTCAAAGGAAAAACGCTACAAAAACTCTCTAAAAAATCAGCTAAAAAAGGAAAGGATTTTTTAAAAAGAAATTTAACCCTTTATTTACTGACGGTACTTAAAAGTACCATTTAAATCTAGCTTATATCTTTACTATAACACTATTTTTGCCGATGGTATTCTAAAGAACACGGGGAATGTAACCCGAATAACATGAAGTTAATACAAGCTAAAAGTAGGAATTAAAGATAATTAATTAATAATTAAACTAATTAAGGTATTTCTGTTAATTACATTTTTTTTTCTTGGGTTATCTGGGATTATTCTGCAAGGAAACTAAACGACTGGTGCAAAAATGAAGTTGAAAAATGGATGGCGACATAATTCAGTAAATAAAGGGTTAAAGACGAGTCAATTTAATTCCACAATTTTGGTTGATATACCAAGGTAAATAGAGGTCACTAAACAGAAATAAGATTATAGGAATTATATTTGATTTAAAAAATAAGTTGTACCAAATTAGTACCTCGGTTGAAGCTATACGAGATTGATTACCTAAAAACGCTCTTCAAATAGCTAATACAACATTTACCGAAACGATTACACGGATATCCTAAGTTTACGTGAGAATACAGGAAAATTTTCCTTATTCAGAGGTCAAAGATTTAAGAAATGCTCCCGTGAACAACCAACATAATATGTAAAACAAAAAGATGTGCAAACACAACAAAAGAAGCTTACTTTGTAACTCGAGATGCCACAAATCAAAATCATGTTTTAATACAAAGGAATGAATATTAATATTTATCACATTCACTAAAACTTTAAATATCACTAAAAACAACTTTTTTGTTTTTTAAAGATATCAGTCTAAGTTCCCATTTCTTTTGTTAATTAGTTTCGAATAAATAATTTGTGTTTCAATAACTATTGTTTTAATTACCTAGTCTACATTTTATATTGCATGTTTACAAAATAAGCATTTTTAATAACTAAATAATATTATTTCATCTTTTCACTAAAGCAATTAAAGGATTTGATCAAATCCTTTACCTTTCTCTAGATAAATCATTCCATAGTGCTGTTATTTTAACATCTTCTATGAAACGATCATCTTTCTTAAAGATTTGGTCAAATATCAATTTTTACCAACTCCCTGCTACGTATACTACAAAAGAAAGCGAATACACACAACACCACTCACTTCGTAGGCACTGCAATTCGTAGCAGACATGTACTGTGTTTTGATTGATTGCTTTTTGTCCGTTTTTTTTTTCGACATCAGCCCCCTTCCCTTCGGAAAAAAATTCAAGAGTCTCGTAAATGCTGTCAGGAGCTGCTTTTATCACAAATCTTGATAACAATTTGCTTTTTCTATAACTCTTGACTTAATGTATCCAATAATACCAATTGTATGCATTTCCAGCTATTAACTTTAATTTTTTATCGACTTTCACTGAAGTATTGGAGCATCCGAAATATTGATTGTTTAATTTTTTATACATAATGCGATGTTCGTAATTCCTTCAAAATAGCAGCCTAAGGATTTTGTATTTGTTTACTTTATAATTTCTTTGTGGAATTTTTCAAGTTGTAATACCGTGATTAAAATGTAACTGACATTGCCCATTTTCTAATGACGCATTGTTTTTCACAGAAACGTAATGTAACTTAGTTATTATTATGCAAACTGCGCAGCCAGTAAACAGAATCTCTCTTACTAATTTTTTCGACTGTGGATATATTGAATTTAATTGCTTAATAAAAAACAGAAAAAGGTTTGAATATGATTGCAGCAATGAAAAGTATTGTTGAAAATTAAAAAGAGTAAAAAAGTGTCAAAATTTAGAATTTTTTTAAAGATTTCTAATTATTATCATAAAAATTAAAACTTAAAAAATTGAATTTTAAAATTGTGTAAAAATAATTTGCGTGTTATAATACTTTTGGAAATTATAAAGAAAAGTAATTTTTAATTAATTAAAAGTAGAAAAAAAAATCTTCCCAAAATGCCCATTCCAATCTTTCAAAGTAAATCTGTACTAAACATGTGGATAAAGGTGTAATGGTCTGTCATGCAGAGTGATAACATTTCACAAACATGTTACTGTTAGCAGATATTTATCGATTCTTCAATTGCTCATCTTATTTTGACATGCACTGATGCACTTAGGGTTGTAGCATTTTTTGAGCCAAATATTTTTAAAAAGCATTGTTAAAAATAATTTATTAATTCCTCATCATTTGGGATGCATTATTTTATATTTAATTGCACCGCACCTTTCTTGCAAGGAATCTTATCATCTTTATTCCTATTATCTCAGAAATTTTTTAAATAATAACTTTCAATACATGTGTGTGTGTGTTGTATGAGCTTAAAGGTCTACAAGTAAACAAAACTGCTGATTCCTTTCTTTTTTGAATTTCAATAATTTGGCTTTTCTGAATTTTTCGATATTTTGAAGGGGGGGAGGGCAGGCTGCCCATCCACAAATTTAAAGATTTTTTTTTTAAATTGAAGAGTCTGACTTTTTAAAAAAATTAAGTTTTTGATAATAACTAGCTATTTGTTATTATTATATATAGAGAGAATATGGATCACACACAAATGATATTCTGATTAATAAACTATTGTAATGAAAATTATCTAAGAAAAGAGTTTCTAATTTAAAAATTTCATTAAAATCATCAATGCAATCATTTAGAAAATTACTTTCTTTTTAACTATGCTTAATTAAGGATTCATTTTATTATTCATATTGTGGTTTCATTTAATTTAATGTCCTTTTTTTTAAAACTTCTATTTTGGAAGATGATTTAATCGTAGTCAGACGATGAGAAGGACAGTTGAGTCCGCAAGTTCCTTTGCCAATCTTTCGCAAATCATTATAGGAAGGTGTTTGACTCTTGACATTTATAAAGTGCATCAATTCCATAAACGAGGAACTCGAATTTTAGACTCGCTATCCCCTCCCTCCCCCATAAAAAAAAGAAGAAATTTTGTGTTCTATTAATTGGTTAATTTAAGGACGGAATAAAAAAAAATTCTATATAAAAAGGACTTTTCAGATATTTTTCATTTAAAAAGGGGCTACAAGCGATAAATGTTTAAGTTCATAGTTCGAAGAGAACCAAAAAAAAAAAAAAAGACATCATAATTAGCTTTTGAACAGTGAAGATTTTTTTTTTATTAATGCTGATTGTTCCAAGTTTCGGATTAAGGAGGCTGAATCTTCGAGTGTGTTCTCAGCACCCAGATAATTCTCCCCCCTCCCTTCCGGATGCATTTCGTGACAAAACGTCCACACATCATAACAGGACATTAAAGGTCACGGCCAACTTATATCAATAGCTACATCTCATTCTATTATTTCCTTTTGAATCAGCCCAGAATTTTAATCAGATTTCGTTTGTTTATAAAAAATCGCCACTTAAAAAAAGACAAGGAAGTCGAATCTTTCTTTCCTTTTTTTTAAAACAAACGCATCATTAGACTGAGAGTTTGATCTACATTATGCAGTTCGAATCTAAATTGGGATCAGAAGAAAATATCGAGCAGATTAGAGGTTGGTTGAAGAGTGATGACACAAAAGAATCTTAGATGGCAGGAAAACAATTCTTTTCTTTAGGCTATTTCTGAAACATCAGAACTGCTGGCAATTAAAGCATTAATTTCTTGCGAGAAAAGAGGGAGGGCGATGTTTCACTTTGCGTTAAATAAATATATTGAAAAAAAAATCCAAATTTCATCCTGAGGTGAAAAGTCAAACAGGCACAGTAATGGATAACGGAATTTTATTCTTCATGGAAACACGCATCAAACATAACAAAACAGTGATAAATGGTACATACAGCAATATTTACAAATCAACAACTCACAGACATTAAATTTTTACAAAACAATCGCCAGAGCAAGAAAGATCAACACACCAAATAGAAAACTCATTTGACTTCTCGTTTTAGTTAACTCTTTCTCATTTTGGTCTCCAACTTTTTTTAATTGCAGTGATAAAGCGATCTCCCCCCCCCCCCCATTCTGGATTGAAATTATATCTTCGCTCATATTGCGAAAATTCGAGTAAGTTCTTGAATTTTAGTGTTTATCTTTGGAGTCATCACATTCAAATCTTTAGATAATTGTCGCCAAGTCTGATTTAATATAATCTTCTTTAGTTTTTGTATGATAGAAAAAAATGCCCCAAAATATCATCCCTTTTTTTAAATTTAAAGTTGAAGATGAAGACAACTAATTATATAATAGAAATGTTCTAATAAAATTCAAACAATTTTTAAACAAAGTAATCTAAGTTAAAAAATCCAAGCATTTTTGTTATTTTATATAAACAAAAAATTGGAATGGAATCTAAGATTGAAGACGGAAAAAAATCTTGCTCTCAATTTTTAGCCTCATAATTTTATTAGTAATATGATGTCAGTCAGAGATTATGCACAAGATGACTAGTGACTATAAAATAGAACAAGGTGTATTTTTCTTATACAATTAAAAAAAACCGCATTTTAAACAAATGAGTATCTAAGAGATTTAATTAATGTGTTTTTGTAGTACATTTTACATGAGCAAAGCTTTATTCTAGTCAATAATATTCATTACTAACCTGTTCCCGGTGCGTTACTGCCGCAGAAGAACTAATTCTGAATATATTGTTTGAAATTTTAAATAGCTGTCTTGTTTAATTAGGAATAATAAGAATAAGGGTATTTATTTTCTTATCGGTAGTGAATACATCCGTTGAAATTTAGTGACATGTAAAAAAGAGGTACAAATAATATTTTAATCTATTTGTTTAACTTTATTATTTAAAAGTCTTAGGGCAGACAATATATTTTTTGTTTTTTCGTCTTCAGTAAAATAAAATGAATATCTTGGCTGTCCAACTCGCAAGCATCCTCCATACAACTGGCCAACTTATCTGGATTTTCTAGATATGGTTTTTCTGGATTAAAAAATATGGATTTTCTAGATTCAATACTCACACTTTAAGTAATTTACCTTGTGACCTGTTGATATTCATCAAAATTGCAAGTCGAATGAAGAACAATCGTTTGAAATCGAATGGAAAGTCGGTGGGAATAACGGGAATGCGTGGAATGAACTCAATTTCTCTATTCGACTTTCTGTTAAGAATAGTTACTACGATTCTTATCATATATTGGTATTTAGATTCTGATGTGCTTGATCATGTAACATATAAGCATTGTCCTGTATGCAGTTCTTGAATCTATTGATCTTGACATTCTAAAGCACGTGAATTTGCAATTTGTAAACGATTTGCTTTATTGCTTGCTAGTCATTCCACGTTTGTTCGAGAAGCTGAAATTGTTTTTTTTTCCTACGTTCTGCTCTGGTACATGTATTCACTGACGAACGTTTGCGGACATATTTCTTATTGGAGCAATCAACGTTGCATACTCTTGTATAACCGAAATATCATTTATCGATTCTCTGAATAAATAGAAAAATTATTGTTTGCATTGGAAAATTCCCATTATATATAATTTAACTTAATAGGCCTCGAGAATAATTCTTTTTCGTATGTGTGAGATAAACTCACATAAATAATATGGGAGGTTCACCGCAGACAAAATATTATGCACGCTGAATGACAACATCCAGTACAAATGCTTATTCATTAATGAGAAGTCTAAAATTAGCGCTTGCTCTAAATATTTTCGCTTTCATTTCATTCACATTGATCGGCATCACTCATAATAACTGTATTCAGTTTGATAAATACGATAAATTCAGCTGAATGTGCGAATATAAGCTCAACTAAATGACATGTGCCGTTTGCCGTTTATTGTTTGCCTTGAATCAATTATTAATTTTAAAATATAATCTTAGCGCTCGTGCAAGCAATACGTTGGTCAAATTTCATCATAATCGGTTCAACGGTAAGACAGCGCATAAGGTATGAACGAACAAAAATTCATCTTTATATATTAGATTTCCTATTAGAATACAATCGAAAATTGACTTCCCAGCGATATCTAATACTATAATACGAGGAATGGTTGCCAAGTCGAAAATCGCCCCAGAATTAATAAACTCCGCTAAACTTGGGGGGTCTAGGGTTTTTGGCCACGAGGAGTCGATTGGACCCGGTTTTGAAGCGCTACGGTCGAGCAGTGCGGAGTTACAGATAGGATATTTTCAAACTTTATTAGTTCGTCATAATGGCTATAGATGGCAGCACAAATTGTCTATTGCTGATCATTCCGTTCAGAGAGATGTGTCGCCATATATATATATATATATATATATAT
>JAPMOQ010055495.1:556171-623777 GCA_026543055.1 Argiope trifasciata | reverse complement strand
ATATATATATATATATATATATATATTCGAAATTTGTATCTAGATTTGTGATAGGCAAAACTAAAGGTACAAAATAAAATTTATTATATAACAATTGAAAATTTAAATCTTCGAGTTAGCTTCGATACCTGTTTTCTCCGAGTGGAGCTCGGTCACCCGCTGGTAATTATTTAAAACGATTTTGAATTCCAATAAAAGTTTCAAAACAAAACATTTATGGATTTTTTTTATCCAATTCAAATATGCTTTGTTTTGACCTTTTTTCTTTATTCAGTCTATCTCCCTCGCAACCGAGTCATTGAGGCATTTCTTTGCTCATTTTTACAAACTAATTCATACGTATATAAAAAAGGATTTTTTTCGAGTCTGTCAAGCAAGATGAACATTTTCCGATTTCAGAAGACATATCCTAACAGGACGCCATGCAGCATTATTTTACTGCGGAATAATTAGCCTTAGGGAGCGATATAAGCTAAACTAAAATGAATAAAAAAGCAAGAAATTATCGCTATTAAAAAAACTATTTCATAAGATTTAAATGTTTTCTCATTAATTTGATGGTTTTTTCCCTTCTTTTTTTTCTGACGAAACATTGTTTTTTAATATATTTGGGTGCCCTAGCCCTTGATATATAGCCGATGGAAACGATAATCTTTGGTGAAAGGGAATAAAATGTAATGAAAAATGTTCAACTCGTTGGTCGAAAAATTCCTGAATAGCCAATGAATGTCATCTATCAGAATAACTCATCATTTAGCTGCCATTAACTGAGAGCACCTAAGTCCGCCACCGCTCGTTAATTTTTGCCAACGAACCCACTTTGTTTCTCACTAATCAGCAATTAAACCTTCGCTGGCAGGCATCGAGTGAACCAGGGCGTGACACGTCAATGCCATTGTCAAGAGCGGAGATTTCCGGATGATAATAAAATGGCACCTTCTGCAACAATGGGAAGAACCCTTTCATTTTGCAACTCTTCACCCTTCTCCCCAGTGATTATAACGGTCGTTGGATAGAATCCTATTTCATTTGTGTTGCTGAGTGCCATGCAACGCCCACTCAGCAAAAGAAACACTTCCGCATGACTGCTGCAAAGGCAATATTTATTTTGCTACTCTCCTTGTACTGAGTGGTTGGTTGGTAATGGCTTAGAGTGTGTTCTCTTCACTTGATAACTATCAACTGATCTTTTACATCATTTTTTTTTAAATCTTTGTTGTGATTACTGGCTGATTGGAAGATAATGCCTGGGATTGAAAGATCACACATTTCTTTATCTTTTTTTTGTGAGTTAAATTCAATTGCCTTTAACAGGACAAATGGTAATCTCCATCAACACAGCATTCCACGATTCTTCAAGGTCGAAAGTTAATTTTCTCGTCCTATTTAAAATTTGTGCTGGTTTGAAAAAGAAGATAAGAATTTTGAGAGCATTTTTATTTCCTCTTAATGGAAAACAAAAATTAAAAATAATCAAAGCAAAAATCAAAGTGGATAATAATCCACTTCCACATAGGATATAAACTTTTATATTTTTAAAATCATTTTTTGTATAAATGTCTTGCAATTGGCCTATCAGAAAAATTTGATGTTCAAAAAAGAAGAAAAAAAATTCAAGTACCTTTGCAGAACTTTTTTTGAAAAAAAGAAAAAAAAAATACAAGTGTATACTTGTGGAACGGAATTTTGAAATACGAATCAATACATTTTTCTTTTTTATTACGCATTCTAGATGATGGGAGAATAATGTACGAATTTACAAGTTCATATGCATTCATGCTCTCTTTTTTTCCTCCATTTATGCGAAAGTTACTGATTATTCAAGAGATTTATTTTCAAATCATATGTCGTTAAAGGTATTCGATTTTTTTGAGTTAAAAAAAGGAAATATGGGAGGGAGAAGTTATCGGAAACTTTAAAAGAGCTGGTATCGTTGTAGGGTTAGCTTTCAAACTTGTTTTTATTGATTCATTTCCTATATAATCTATTCTTTATTTTGCTATTTAGATTGCTCCATTGTAGTAAAATTACAGAAGCGAATTTTGTTACCATTTCTAAAATCATTATATTTAATTCGTCAAGTATTTCTTGAAAACATCGTTATAGATATCTTAAATTTTTTACGATAAAAACCTGTTTAGTATTTTAGAATTAATATGTCTACTTGATATCCATCTATTGAATTTTATCTGGCAAGAATTTGAAACGAAAAATTAAATACAAATTGCAACAGAGATAAAATTCCATAATTTTTTTCTCAAGAAAAGAAGTGAAATGATAATTTGTTTCATGGAAATTTTTAAAAAACAATGAAATTTTTACATTGCTTGTAAAAATCTGTTAAAAGAACTTTTTCCCATTACTTATTTTTTTTTATCAAACCAAATCTTTACCAAAACTCTTTAGACATTTTACTTGATTAAAAAAAACACAGATGATTTGAGAATCAGATTATAAAAAATAGTTTTATTTTTTGTGTGCAAATTAACTATTGACTTAGCTAACTTTAACAATTTAAAATTTTTTTCATGCAAAGCATCTTTTTCGAGCGATCACATTTTTATTAGAAATATTTTATTTCAATTCCTATATATAAATAACAAAACGAAGAGTTTAATTTATAATTTCTAAGAATTTCTATAAATAATTATTAATTAGAAATGTTTGATGATTTTTTTTAAGTGAAGAAGATTCTATTTCCCACAAATGTTGAAGAATTTGAAAAATCTGTAAGAGTTGCAGAACTTTTAACGGATCTTGCCCAAGTTTCAAATCCATGACGTTCTCACATGGTTGTTTATTAGAAGTTATTGTTATTGTTTATTTTACAAATAGAATTTTTAAAAAATAACATTAAAACTACTACAAATTTATTTCGCCTACTTAAAAAAAAAATTGAATCACTGTAAGATTCAAATGCTTTTGTAAATTGATACCAATAAAAGAATTGAAAACTTGATTTTCGCTCATTAACCCTATTCATTCATTGCAACTGTTCAACGAGCTGATTCTCTGGGATTAATGATTATCAAGATTTTCAATATTCTAAACTTAATCGCTTAATAACTTAATCGGGAAGACATTTTTAAACTTAATAATTTAATAATCATATAATTCAAGTTATTACAGAACCCTTACGTCATTCTGTTCATTGCAATTTGTATTTCACTAATTTTCTGTCGCTCCCTTAAAATTTGAATTTTTACTTGAAGCTTAATCATTTCTGCATTAATTCAAAGTTCAAATTTTACCGGAATCGTCAGAAAACTACAAAAAAATTATCAGCGAAATGAGTTATGATCATTATACTATATGTCTCTAATTTATTGTCAGCTCTCATAAAATTTGAACTTTAAATTCAAGCTGAAGTGATTAAATTTTAATTAAAACCAAACTTTTTGGTAAAAACAAACATAGTTTTAAAAATATGAATTCATAAAACAGAATCGTTCAGCATTAAACTCTTATGTGTTCAATATATATATATATATATATATTTAGTCGATTCCGGTTAATCGGACCACATCGGGACGCGATCATTTTGGTTCTAATAACCGGCTGGTCCAATTACACGAACATGCTCTATGTTACAAGACGAGACGTGCTATACGTAACATATTAAAATGTCATTATGACCTTTATTGTATGTGACACGCGTATGGTGAACATACAAACAAGAACTAATGTTGCCTATGAACTTTATTCATTAAAAAATAAATTTACAAACAAATTCTTCGAAACGATCTACGCGATACTCAGCATGCGAAGCACAATAAAAAAAGTTCTTATCAAATTCAAGTCAACGTTTGAAGGGTATTGGGACAAATGCGTACTACCACTTCCGTACAGGTCATAAAAGACCAATAAATCACTCTAAGCCCATTGAAAAAAGGGGGTAGGGAGTAATTAGTTTAGGTTTGCAAAAAACATGTTATCTGTTGGCAAGAGTATTTGGCGGGAAAGGGTATTGGCGTTTTAACTTTTTGATGCGTAAACATAAGAAAAAAAGTTTTGTCTCTATGTGTACGAGATATGCTGGCTCTCAACACACCATACCGTTTAGCTATGAAATTTGACAAATATTTACTTTGAAGGATAGAAAAGTGATTTTTTAAAAATTTAATTAAAAAATAAAAGAAATATTGACTTTATTTTCGTTATAACTTTCTAAAAATTTACAGTAAAAAAAATAGTTTTTACAGCATTTTAAAATTTAAAAGACGGACAGACAGATAGATAACTGGACGACAAAGGTGGTAAATTTAAAGTATACGACGAAATACATCAAGAACGCTTGCATTACTACGCTTGAATTCTCTGAATTATTCATTCACAGTCTAAGTATGCTAAATATAGTTCTCAAATAAAAATCAATAAATTTTAAAAGAAAATGTAAAACAGAAATTCCATTCTAAAAAATTACGCCTAAACTCAATTATTACCATCACAAACGATTCTAATTGTTTTAAGAGAAGCTGATCATTTAAATGTACATTTCAAACGATTAATAGTACATAAGTCAATAAAGAATTTAACAATTGATAACTTTCCTACTATTTGAAATTAAATCTGTTCAAAGCTTTTGAACTTCTGGGAATCAAATACATAATACATAGTAAAAAATTTGGAGGGAAAAGGTTGTTTCGAGATTTGCATTATCACAGGACCCCTGGAAGGTTTAAAATGGCCATGAATTCTTCTGAAATTAGAAATAATTACACTGCTTAAAATATGGTTAAAAAACGCATAGATAATCAGTAAAAATTTCAATAATGGTGTAGGTTTATATTGTTCAAGGGTAAATTACCAGAGCTTCATTTAATACTATTGTTAATGGCTTATTTTACATACAGGAACGATCTATAAAAAAATTAAAGTTTCTGAAGAACATATACTGCATATATTAATGTAAATTTATTACTACGTACATTAATGTAAATATTTTTTTAAATTCTGTTTTATATTTTATCAATAGATTTGTAATTAGGGTTTAATAAATAGTGTCACTAGAAGAAAATTAAATTTGAATTCAGCTAATATCACCTACAAATTTTCGCAGATAAAAAGGATCAGTTGGAAAAATATTAATATACTTCTGATTTAGTAAGCTATTTATTTTATGCACCGTGTAATAACAATATTTCATATATAAAATTCAAAGTCGTATAATGAACAAACAATTTATCTTTATCTGAGCAGATTTTTCATTTAAATGTAACAGCATTGAAATTAAATCTACAATGATAAACAGAAAAGTTTAAATTTGTAAAAGAAATATATAGCACGGAAAATTAACATTCTTAGTTGGAATCTTTTCTTACTGCTTACGTCATTTCAAGATTTTTTTTTTATAACTATTCCCATCTTACAAATAATTTCAATGCTTTTAACACCATTTAATTGTACTCCATACTTAAGAAACAATATTTTTTTTAAAGTTCCTATATTTAAGTAACATACATTTCAGTGTTCAAACTTACTAAATTAAACAAACGAATCAAGAAGAAATAAAATAAAAACTAATGAAACCAAAATTCTTTCGTTTAATGCAAATCGTTATATTCATGTAAAATAATTCATTTACCAAAATCTAGATTATTGTTCCAAAGTCGATATAGTATTTATATGAAAAAAATATCATTGGTCATTAATTTTTATCATATTTTTTGAATAAACTCCTTGAAAAGCAATTCATGCTTCATAAAAAACCAAGAGGAAAATATCGCATGAAATGGTATTAAACAACATTAAGTATTCGAAATTTTGTTAAGTATGTTAACTCTCGCCAAATCTGACACTTTCAGATAACGTTTAAAATGTTGCAGCCTCTTCAAAAACTCATCCTTTACAGTAACACAATCCCATTGTAAACGGGACCATTGATTGACAGTTTTATGACTGGTACGCAAATGACTCGTACGAAAGAGTCATACAACCGTTTGAAGAACTTACTACCGAGCTGCCCGTTCTAAGAAACAAAGAGCTTGCTCACCTCCCACTGGTTCTTTTCCCTTTCGGACTTCCTGCTGTACACAGGCGACTTGTGGCTTCTTTTTCATCTTCCCTGCCACGTTCTTTGGTCCGTTTAAACGGAATTTTGGTTCAAATAAGCGAATAATATTAGGCTTATATACATAGGATTTGTTTTGGTTCTTTAAGATTCGGTCCGATTGCCCGGTGGTCCAATTAACCGGATTCGACTGTATATATATATATATATATATATATATATATATATATATATATATATATATATATATATATATATATATATATTTGTAATTTATGCAATATCTCAAAGAATTCCTCAAAAATTCCTTCGGTTCATCATCAGTTTTTAATTTTGCTTTAATAAGGATTTAAATGACATAAATAATAACACTTTGTTTTAATCAATAAATGAACTTCTGTAAGAATTATGAAGTCTAAATTTTATAGAGTTCATTGCCATATTTAATGAAATAATCTTGAAACCCACACCTAGAAAACATTTCTATTTCCTTCTATTTAATCAGATCGATTTATGAAGCTTTGAGTATCACTATTTTAGAACAATCAATAGAATTATCCTTCTTAAAAACTAAACGAACTTAAGGAAATTCCGGGCTCAGATTAGCGTATTTTCTATGAGACGGTCAATAGAGAGATCTAAAATCTTGTGTTTTTACAAGCTATCCGAATTTCCATAATCCAGTCAGTTTTATACGTAATAGGAGAACCTTTCTTTCTCTATTTGAAATGCTAGTGTCTAAGGAATAATGTACTAAATATGATTCACTAGCTATTAAGCGGCTCTGTTCGCGTGGAAATTTTGATGTATATGTAAGAAAAACTATCAAATAATCTATACTTATAATAAAGCTCAATGTGTGTGTGTGTGTGCGTGTGTGTGTGTGTGTGTTGGCGCTCTACAGGCCAGACCGTTGGACCTACAGCTACCAAATTTGGTACATGTATACCTTGGAGGTCCGGAATGTGCACCTCCGAGCCCTTTTTTCGAATTTTTAATTAGAATTTGAATTAATTAAAATTTAAGCGAAATTTCGACGATTTTTCGCCATAACTTCCGAAAATATTATTGCACAAATATGATTTTTATATCAATTTAAAGATAAAAAAATTAGCTTTCTAATGGTATCAGTTTTTTTAATTTATAATGTAAACTTCTATTTTTAATGAATTTTTTAAGAAATATTTTAACCATGTTTTTATCACGTGACTGGATAAAATAAAAGAATGCCGGAAGTTCAAATAAAAAAAATATCATCGCAAAATAAATCTACAGAAATGCAACTTTCAGCACGTGACTGGATAAAATAAAAGAAATATAAAATGTGATATTTTCTTGGAAAAATAAATGCAAAGCAAAGGTTTCTACAATAGTTTGCAATATGTATACCATTAACTCAATAAATCTTCTTCATTTACGGTAAACTTGATTGAATTTTGACAGGATATGCATTGAAATCCCGACTTAATGGCATATTTATGTTATCGTTTGCAATATCTGCATCGTTAATTTAATACTTTTTTTCCCTTTCTCGCTTTCTTTAAAAAAACATATTTAATATTTTGGCAACATCATCGAAATTTTTTTTAATATTTTGGAAGCATAACCGATGGTTAAAACTGACGGATTTATAAAATTAAAGAATATTACTAGGAAAAGGTGTACTTTTAGAACTTTCCGTCCATCATCTTAAAGAAAATACTAATTTCAGGTCAATCAATGCCCGGAATTACTTCAAGGCTAATGAATATGTGATTTAATTGAAAATTTTAGAACGCATTACTCATGGCGAACCAGCTGGTCGCCAAAGGCGGCTAGTAACAAATAAAAAAAACTAAACCTAACCCAAAAAAAGATACGTTCAAAAGTAGAAGCATATGCGAAAAATATATAATATAAATACAATTTAATAACAAAAACACACAACTAACGTAAAAACAATTTATTTACATTGTATACCCGAAATAAAACAAAATAGCAAATTAAGTTTGGTCAAATCCCTTTTATTTATTGATCAAGAGACAGTATAATACACATATTTTTTAAACTTTTAATTTAAATGAAAACACAAATGTCAACAATCATGTGCGAACCTTCAATGCCAGTTGGCGTAACGCACATGTCTGACTTTTCTACGTTAGTTGGGGTAACGCAATCCGCATTGGAAATTTTTAATTTTTTTAATTCTGTTTTATTTTATTCTAAAAGTACTTCAGAATGAATCCAAAAGATCGATTCACTAACAGCATTTGATTTTAAATTCATCAAACACTAAGAAAATAAATAGAGTCGTTTGAAATAAACAGTCGAAATTCTGCTAACCCTAACCTCATTTCTGTTGGGGTAAAAAAATGGGGCCTTACTTATCTTGGTGGGATTTGTCCTCAGCTTTTTGGCACGAAAGTTAGTTTTAAATTAATAAAAAATTAATCACTTAATGAACCGGAATAAAAAGTAGCCTATGTTATATTCCTGACTATAATCTATCGTCATGCTAAATTTCATCCAATTCTGTACAGCCTTTCTGGCGTGATTGAGTAACAAACACCCATCCATCCATCCATCCATCCAAACTTTCGCATTTATTAGGTTGGTTCGTATGAAATGTCGGATTCTCTTTACATGCGGACGTTTGTCTCCCTGTTTTCGTTATACTTTTGTCTTTGGCATAACCTCATTCATAGTCGTATTGTCCATTGCCAGAGACTCATTTCAGCAAAATAGGTTTTCTCGAAGGTCTTCCCTTTTGTTATTTCTTTTGAGTTTATTGCCGATATGAATTCTGCCGACATTCGCGTCATTTTCTTATATGAGTACAAACTTGGTAATAGTGCTGCAAAAGCTGCACGCAACATAAACCAAGCGCTTGGGGAGAATACGGTTAACGATCGGAAAGTGCAGCGTTGGTTCGAAAAATTTCGGACTGGCGATTTTTCACTGCAAAATGAGCCGCGCGGAAGACCCAAAACTGTGAAGAATGATGACCTGAAGGCTCTAGTGGAAGCGGATCCAGCCGTATCCACGAGGGAACTTGCTATCAGGATGAAAGTTGACCATACAACGATATTGAGACACCTTTCTGAGATTGGCAAGGTTAAGAAGATGGACAAGTGGGTACCGCACGCACTGACAGAGCGAAATAAGCTGGAACGAACTGGAATATGAAGTTTTGCAGCATCCACCCTATTCACCGGATCTCTCGCCGACCGATTTTCATTTTTTCAAGCATTTAGAGCTGTTTTTAAGGGGCAAACACTATGAAAATGAAGACAGTCTAAAAAACTCGATATCAGAGTTTATTAATTCTAAAGACCAAAATTTTTTTAAGACAGGCATCTACGCTTTAAAATCTCGTTGGGAGAAGTGTATTGAAGCGAATGGAGCATACTTTGATTGAATAAACAGCTTTTGAAGAAAGATATGCAGTTTTATACAATCACTTAAGAATCCGACATTTCATACGCACCAACCTAATATAATATTAGTAGAAATAATATCGAGGACTTGCATAAAAATATAAAATTCGCATTTCATCAGAGTAGTTCATCAGACTTTTTATCAATTTGTATTAATCAGAGTGACACTATTTTATTGCATTAAATAGTATTCTTTATTTTATTTAGACAATTTTACTAATTAGATGCATATGCTTAGTAATAACTGTTTAGAAATTAAGTGCTAGAACTTATTAGAGTGCACAGCATGGATATATATGTATACAAACCATTTTTGCTTTCAATACGTTGGAATTGTTGAATTAATAATTTCGATATTTTAAAAGCTCATATAGTAAACTTTCTTAGTTCATTTATTTTTCTTGAAAATATTTTATTTTCTTATTTCACGCACAAGTAATGGAAATTGCATTTTTTTCCAGGTTTAGTTTGAAGTAAGAATTAACTTGACCTTTTAATTTCAGCTTTTGTCAACGTGATGGAAACTTCGACAAAGACTAATTTTCTTCATGCATGCATAACACACCCGAAGAGATTAAATATTATTTTCACTTTTATTGAGTAATAAGTGCTTAAAATATTTTTTTTAAAAAACTAAGTAATAATCGGAATTTGAAAATTGGTATTATTGATGAGATAATTTTCATAAATTTTAAAATGATGTGAAAATCATTTCTGTATTATTTTCGAAAGGTACCGAGAAAAAGCGCCACAATTTCGATTAATTTTTATTAATTAAAATTTCAAAAAATTACACATTTCCACCTTCTAAAGTATGTATGTGGCAGGTTTAGTAGCCACAGGTCAAACACATTTGGCTTGTAGAGCGCCTACACATAGAGAGGAACAAAAATAAACAAACACCAACAAAAAAGAGCGATAAAAAAGAGAAAAAAATATTTTTAGAAAGATACCGCAGGAAGCATACTTCATTTTTATCTTAGATTGTATTCTACAATCCATCGAATTTCCAGAAATTTACGTTTTGTTTCTGAAAACGGTAGTACAGATAAAAAAATTTACAGTAAATTATTATTATCAAATTTTTTCAAGTCATTTAATAAAATGCAATCATATACAAAAGTGCCCTAAAATTCCAATAGGAGTTTTTTTGTTTTTTTTTGCTTTTGAAGTTTAGAACCCGACCCAAAATGCATCGTAATAACACCAAAGGTATAATTTTATCGAAACAAACACGGCCTTGGTGGGGCCAGGCAATAATGCAATTTGCATGCGCTGGGAAGAAAAAGTCATTTCCAAGTAAAGCCCTAAACACACGTTTCGGAAAAACTGAGAGCCCATGGTTTATAAATGCAGGGTAAACGAAGAATGCGAAAGCACACTGATAACCAAAAGATTTAGGAAAGTGATATGCAGAAAGATCAATAAAATTCAATATATTTTTTTCCATCAAAGATATTTTAAGGTCACGGGAAACTATAATTATTATGGGACCTTTATTGTTGGTCTTGCCACATAAATATGCATTACTTCTGTTGTCGCAGTTAAAAATTGCTCATTATAAAATGTTTCGGAAAATAATTTCTGTTCAAGCAATTTTGAATTCTTCATGCGCTTATGTCTTCAATTCTTCGACTTCTTGGAAATGGACTTAAGCATAAAGAAAAAAAAAAAAATTATGGAATTCTTCGGAAAGTAATTTTTATTCCTTGTGTAGGCAGGTATATGTAGACATGATATTACTTACAATCCTGACGACAATTTAAATTTTTTTTTTAACTTTCATTTAGTTGAAATTGATATTTTGGTTTATTAAATTATTCTAGATAGGATATACACATTTTGAGAAACATCTATTTAATATAAATGAGGAAACTGAATTCATCTTTAAATCTATATAGTTTAAGGATATCACGTTATTAAAAATTATTTGTCGTTTGATTAAATACTAAATTTTCTCCCTTTTTTTCAAAAAAAAACATTACTTATATTTCAAATGTTTGGAATCTTGATAGTTCAATTTCTTCATTTTAACATTGAAATTTCTGAAAAAAAATTCTTAACAGATTTTGTGAATATTGATGCTTATTTGTCATATTTCAATAAATAAATAAGATAACGATCTTATAAATAATTTTCCAAAGTAATAATGAAAAAATTTGGAAAAAACTTTCCAAAAGTCATCTTTGTTTGTAATGTATGAATGCGTATATGTGCTTGTATGCTAGCGCTTTATAGATCAGATTATTTAACCTAAATCTAGCTACTAAACTTGGCATATAATACTTTCGAATGTTAGAATGGAAACGTCAAAACGATTTTACTTTTTATTAGAATGTTAATTAATTAACCAAAAAGTTGCATTTTTCTTCGATAACTTCCGAAAACAAAATTGCATGAAATTTTTTTTTACATCCTTTCAGTATACATAAATGGATATAAGTTTTCCGAGTTTTTGCAGTTTGGAAAAATAAATTTTCTGCTCCTAATTTCTGACAACGCACCTTAAATGCAAACCATTTTCTTTGTTTCATCAAGTATTTCAATCGTTGAAAGTTGAGGAAGGTCCCTGTTTAATGTTTGAGTAATTTATAAGGCCAATAGGAAGAAAATTTGGAGTACCAGAAAAATTCAAACAGAGACGAACTGGACAATTCCTTTTTAAGACGGCTATGACGTCCCGGTACTGGTCACCTTTAAAAAATTCATGTGTCCAATGACCTGACAATATATAAGATTATTAAAACAATGTGATTTTAGAGTCTGACAATTACGGTTAATCAGTTACGTTTACGCAATGAAACTGAAATTAATTCAAATTATCTGGCCACCAAAGGCGGTTAGTTATCAGTACAGAAACGATAGAGATGAGAGCTCATAAGCAGGAATGTCGTTATAGTTTGGCAGGCAGTTGCTCACATTGCCCATTAACACATTGTGATGAATTTATTTCATTATTCTTTCAGTTTCATTTTTTATTTTCTATTTAGGTTAATAAATTTTTTAACTACATCTGTAAATAAAATCCTATTGAATTAGAAATCGAATTATGCAACACATGTGAGGCGTGTATTTAAAAATTAATTTTATGATTTTGTTTAAACTCAGTGGTTATATTAAATGGATAGCCTTTAATTTCAGTTTTTACTTAATTTTCTTTTAGCCGAGATAACAGACATTTGTTCGAGAATAATTTAGTACATAGGGCTCTATAAGTGCATGGGTACAAAAATAGAACCATCAAGAGGTTTCTGAAACGGCCTGCCACAATCTGAAGTTTCAAATATATTTGCACAAAAAGCAAGAAGATGTAATAGATTTAATAAAAAAACAATGCCAATATTTGTTGGGAGCAAGCTGGTCAACAAAGTAAGCTAATACAACAGTATAAAAAATTCTGCGCACTTTCTTGTAATTTTCCATTAAAAAATTTAAAAAACATTTCCCTTATTTACGGCAAATGCTTTAGGTTGTTTAGAGTATTAAAAAGGGCTCCACATGTCTCCGATTGAGATTTTGATGTCTCAATTTAATATTTGATCTATAATTGGATGCATATAAGTATAATTTATTGCTGAAAAATACAGACTGGATTTTTTAAAGTATGAAATCCTGTCTGAAAACGTGCATCGGATTCTATTATTCTGTTAACTATTCATTCTTGTTGGCAAGCCTGATGACACATTAACCATTCGTTCTACTTTTTCACGGGTAACAAAATATCATTTATAAATCACTAAGACCATGCCAAACTTTGTTGGGTCGATTTATAACCGTCTTATAATGATCCAAAAAGCATCAAAACTGTTTCTTATCGTCATTTCTGGACGTTATCATTGATCATCGTCCATAATGGATTATTGTGTTTTATTTACATAAGCACTAGAACAATCAGAATCAAGACATTTAAGACACCTACCTAATAATCAATCCGGACTCCACCTCTTTTGCCAAAACGGAATTAGAAAAAAAAATAGACGACAGAAAAAAAAATCGATAGCTTGTGATATTTGCTCACGATACCTCGTTAGATGTACATAAGCATTACCAAACGATTTTGTTTCTATCTAAAACATCGTTTGTTCGGTAGGTACTTAGGCACAGACCTATGTAAACGATTTTTGTTCATTGACCTTTCGTGGTAGAGATTTTTTGCCGCTCAGGAATTTCGAACGACAGCCCATAAAAATAGGGAACAGATGTCGAAGAATTTTTATTCTGCCTAATCTGCTTGTAAAATAGAAGTTTACATTGGCGCTAGGGACGTGCCATTTGGCTAAGGATTAAGAAGCGTGATTCTGAAGCGCCGGTGTGTTTCAATTAATCGTCTGAAAGCACGAAAGTGCTTACTTAAAAAGGTGTTTTCTCGTCCGGGTGACATTTGTGTCAATGGACCGTGCTTAAAATAGTGTACAAATTGCTAGTCTGTGACCGCAACGAGGTTTCGAAACAGAAAAAACATGGCATCCCTAAAAAAAATCTATATTTTATAATCATTTAACGATGGTGGTTAGAAGTATCGTAAAGACAAGGCAGATGAGATTAAAAAACATCTCTCGGTTTTAATCAGAAAAGTAATCTTTTATAATAATAAAAGAGCTTTTTATAACTATTATGCCCAGTTAAATGATCGTTATTCTGACAGACAAAAAAATATAACAATACGTTTAAACATATCAAGTTGGAAATTAATTTCTGGTTTTTAATTAAAATTAAGGTTAACGACATTCAAACAAGAGTCTTTTGCTTTTAAAAAAGTCTTATTTATACCTAGAATTATATAATTTTTAATACAATATACTCCTGAATATCCGGTTCACGACTATCCGGCTTCCATATTATTCGAATTAGTTTTCTTTTATCTCAATTAAATAAGGAATGCCTGTTTATTAAGTCATCTATTAAGGATTTATTCAAAATCTTTAGATTGTAACTTTTGACTATTATTTTAGGGCTTCCTTTTCATGTTAGTGTAATCATTTATCAGTGAAAAATAAAATAAATTTGGACCAATTTTCTTAAGAAGTAGGCCTAAGATTTACGTTAATGTTTTGTTTCCTATATTTAAAATTGAACAGTACAGAATTTATGTTAAAACATGAACAGTTTATAAACAATTTAAATTACATATTTTCTGATATCTTGAAGCGTGCATTACGGCATATAGGAATATATAAACTACCAGGTCTTTTATTTCAACTCGACTCTTAACCGGAAAGTGCTTCTATGACTCACCGGGTAGCGGCTGCTTTCACATTGTGATAAGTGGAAAGTTTAGTACTCAATAAAAAGTGAGAAAATAAGTATTATAACAATGAATTATGGTATAAAAACTTTGTGTTCTGGTATTGATGGGCAAATGAATACATAGAACTTCGGCTTTTTTGTTATCCGACTAGTCCTATTAAACATTAGGCCGGATATTCGGAGTTTATTCAAATTTGTAACTAAATAAAAATAGCAATTAATTTAAGAAAAAGAAATCACATGCAAGAATCATATATTTTTTATATTCTTATAGGGATCATAATAATAATAATAAATGTCTGAAAATGGCAGTGCAAATTAAGAATTTAAATAAATTCAAAGGTAGAGGATTAAATATCCAGAAGAATGGTAGTTAATTGAACTAAATGGAAACATTATAATTTATTTAAATATACATAATTTTATTCCTTCTAAGAAAGTTGAATTTATGAGCAAATACTAATCACGAATTAGAATAAAATTTGATGAATTATTATGCAATATCCCATGTATTATTACATGTATTTTTACGAAATAATCACCATTAAGTTGGTATTCAGTCAGTATTTTAGTTGGTCTAGTATATTGATTTCTATTATATTTATCCTTAACAAAAAATTTTATACCATTTTAAAACCATTTGCTTTTTTTAGAAGCTGTGATTAATGACTTGAAGACCAAAAACTTCTGACTTCAGGTATAGAAATTACAATATCTCATAGTGCTGGTATCTGGCTATACAAATTGACGAGCATGTATTATGTTATTTTCGGAGCCAAATAATGGTCAACAACGTAGCAAACATGATATGTTTTATTGTGATGTAAATGAGAGAGTCGTGGCATACGGTCAGCTTGGATTTACTAGTTTTGTTCTTAAAAACAGTATGTTCAGTAACTGTTTAGGATTTTATAGAGAATTTTGGGAACGAATGTGAAATCTTAAGACTGAATAACACTTATTATAATTTTTTTTTGTTAGCAAGTGAACAAAATCTTTTTATATATTTTCGTTACATTTTTAATTGAATTCAAAGTGAAGATATTCTAGATTTTTGAGAATTTTTATTTCGCTGTATAAATTAAAGAAATAAAAATCTATTCTAATATTATGTATGTGAAAGTTTTGATGGATATTTGTTTCTCAGTCACACCAGAATGGCTGAACGGAATTGGATGAAATTTAGCACAAAAATAGATTATAGTCAGGCATAGAACATAGGCTACTTTTTATTCCGGTTAATTAAATGGTTCATTTTTTTATTAATTAAAAACTAACTTTCACGCCAAAAAGCTGAGGTCAAATTGATAGAGCTGATATATAAATGGAGGGAGCGAGTCGCTTGATTCCTGTCTAAACAAGTGTAATGACCTACTGTCACGAGAAAAACCCTGAACATGGTAGCCGTATGCAGATGTGTCTAAGTAAGGAAGGAGGAGACATTAAAACAGGCCGCAACATTTGGTAATAACTAAACGCTCTTCATCAGGTGAACTAAACTAACTAAAAGCTCTTCATGAAAAACTCATTTCGCTTGTGATAATTCAGATATTCGGTTCCCAACCGGTTCTTTTGGCACCAAATGAAATACGACCCTTTCCTTCACCCCCAAAATGTAATAGAACATCTCGTTTCCAAGCCGACTGACGCCTACTTTTAGGGTTACTACGGTTTTTCTCCTGACGGTAGGTCAGTACCTAACAGGAGTCACATGACTTTGGGGAAATCTTTGAGTAAGAATACATTTTTTGGGCGCAAAATCGCAAATCTTGGCATACTCAAAAAAATGCCTCGCAACAATTTACTTCCCATCATTGGTCTGGCCAGTTTTCGTTTCCGGTTAACATTTCTTAAGCAGTTTATACAGTTTATACGATGTATACAGTTATATATACATCGAGTGTATGTATATATATATATATATATATATATATATATATCTTTTTTGAAAACTAAAGAAACTGGTTTCAAAAATAATGTTTTCTTTTTTGCACCAGTAAAAAAGAAAGCATTAGTTAAATCGTGTTTAGTTTTTATTTTGTTTTTCTGCATTAATTAAAAATGATTATTTTTCTTCTTTAAGTAAACATTTTATTTCTTTTCTTTGCCAACAACATCTTAAGATTTTACATTACACATTCAAATGTTTTCTGTCATTATCTCAAATACATAAAAAAGACGTTTTTTAAAAACCGTTTATAAAGTGACATAAGTCTTTTTTTTTCTGTGCATATACATATATCAATACTATCCCTGTTATAAAATATGGAAATTATAGAATCTTAAACTATATATTATAGACGTCTTTTACAATTTTATTTATTATTGCAGTTATTTTTAGTTTAAAACTGGTAGGATACCTTTTCTAAAACCATTTATCTGTTGATTCTAATTTGGTATCCAGGTTAAAAGAAATATAAAAATATTTAAATAATTGAGAAGAGATTACTTAATTATTTTCTTACAGCAGTTTTTTTTAGTCATGTACGTCATAATTTTTCGCGTTCAAAGGAATCAGAAGTAAAATGTTTTTAGCATATTTTAAGTACCGTTTGTCAAAGTGAAATTTTCCCTTCTCAGTTTTGACAACCATAGCTTTCGTCTTTCTTCTTCCTTCGGAAAGCTTGATAAAAATTTTGTTTTATGTTTTCATTTACATTTGCAATATAAATAATAAATATTGAACTTTTTATACAAATAGAATATTTAGTTGAACTAGAGCTAATTAAAATCCCCAAAACAACAACAAAACTGTGCGAGGTTCAACAATGCTGACATTCAAGCATTAAGTTTCCTGTGCGTAAATGACATATGTTAGTAATCTATACTTATAATAAAGCTCAATGTGTGTGTGTGTGTGTTGGCGCTCCACAGACCAGACCGTTGGACCTACAGCTACCAAATTTGGTACATGTATACCTTGGAGCTTGGGAATGTGCACCTTAGAGCCCCTTTTTCGAATTTTTAATTAGAATTTGAATTAATTAAAATTTAAGCGAAATTTCAACGATTTTCCGCTATAACTTCCGAAAATATGATCGCATAAACATAATCTTTACATCAATTTAAAGATTAAAAAATTAGCCTTCTAATGGTATCAGTGTTTTAATGTATAACTTAAGCTTCTATTTTTAACGAATTTTTAAAGAAATATTTTAACCATGTTTTACAACAATATATTTCGGACAAAACAATAAAATTTAATCTGCACGAGCACGTCAAGGGGGAAAAATTAGGTTTTATCAGCATGTTGCCATCCTATTGACGGAAGTTCAAACTAAAAAAAAAACAACTATCATTACAAATTAAATCTAAAGAAATGTGCACTTGACTGGATAAAATAAAAGAAATATAATATGTGACATTTTCTAAAAAAAAATAATGAACGAGCAAAGGGAAAAAAATAGCTTTTATTAAACTGTTGAAATCATACTGACAGAAGTTCAAATTAAAAAATAAATTAACTATGACTGCAAATTAAATAAAAAAAAATGTAACATTCACCACGTGATTGGATGAAATTAAATAAATATTAAATGTTATGTTTTCTAAAAAAGAAATACAATACAAAGGTTTCTATGATCGTTTGCAGCATCTATATCATTAATTTAGTGAATCAGTGTTACGTGACTTTCGAAGTTTAAGTATATCTGGCAGAGAAATTATAAAGAGAGCAAGGCACATAAGTATTTAATTGAAAATCTTAGACCCCATTACTCTTGGCGAACCAGCTGGTCGCCAAAGGCGTCTAGTATAAAATAAAACAATAATAATAAAGCTTTTTAAAAAAAAAAGATATAGTCGTGATTAAAAAAATTATAGATAAAGTTTGTTGGAAGTTGAAAATTTGACGCACTCTGCCTTTTTCCGTGCTTCAGATAAAACTAGATCAATTTCTTTTCTTTTTGCTTTTTTCATTCTTTTTGTCACTTTTTTTATCCCTTCCTTTTATAATTGAATTAAAATACATTGATAAGAGCAAGGGAAACAATAGAAACTCGATACAATTACTACTACTTTTTTAACATGATTGTAGATAAAAGAAAGCATTATAATCATAAAAAACCCGAATCGATTTCGAGATTTTGATAAATAGTCACGTTTCAGACTTACATGAATTCTGAAGAAAACGGGTTTAAGGAAATATTTTTATGCATTATTTCATATCTGAACACGATAATTAAAATAAGAATAAAACATATATTTAATAACTGTAATGAAAAAAGTTGAATGTTTGTTCTTGACGTCCAAATAATAGGTACCATTCCAAAATGTTCGCTAGGTTCTTCTAATCGTTTATTCAAGACAAATTGAAGCTAGCAATTGTAGAGATTAAAGATGTAGACAATATAAAATTGTAGAGCTTCTCGTATGCTCGAATTTATTCGGTTCATAACCCCAGGGACAGCTGAAAATTCGGTAAAAAGAGATTAAACTTCATGTCATGAACGACAAGATTATCTAATATTTTTAATTTGAAAATAAATGAGCTTGCGATAAATTTTTCTTGTATTATTCTTTGACTCTTTTGTATGATCACTGATGTCCTTAGATTCATTACATCCTCATGACCTGAGTAAAATGTTTTAAAAATTGATGCCTCTAAAGCATAAAATCAACTATCAGGCCAGGTCGAAGCTTTTATTTTAAGTCTACGGGTGTGCACATCGATCAAAAATTTATTTATGTCGCCCGAACCAAATTATGTTTCTTAATGCTTATTCTGGAACTAGGCAATCTATTTATATATAAAATACTTATGTGGATGCAAAATCAGGCTGAATTTGTTTATCGCAGTTTGGCAACACTTCGACCTGTTCAGTAACATCAACACAAGGTTTGATAAGATTTTAAGCGAACGCGTTTGAAAAATTAACGGGCAAAATTTTTATTATTGAGTATAAGTCGTGCCGTATCGATTTTAAAACGATATCGGGTCGATCTTATTTTAGCCCACCTTTGGCGACTTTTTCAATATATCGCCAAATAATCAGCGATAATGATTCCCAAATGGCAACCCTGCCGTTAGGAAAGGATGAAGCGTCACAGTAAAGGTAAGAATTTTTTTTTCTTAACCTTTTAATTCAAATACTTTCGATTTGGCGAGATTTTGAAAAAGCCACCAGAGGTGGGCTAAAATAGGATTTTACCACGATATCGTTGAAAAAGAGAAGACAAGGCGAATGAAAATTCTTTTGAATCATGCATAAGAAGATCCAGTCGTTCCAAAGGTTCAGTTTTCGAGGGTACTTTTTGCCTTACATTTTTTATATCTTTCATTTTTTAAATCCTGTTTTGGAATTTACTGAATTTGAATATAGCTGCTTTCAAACAATTATTTTTTGTAAATATTAATTTTTTAACTCTGTTTCTGTGGTTTCCAAATTGTGAACAAAGAACAATTTTTTTGAATTTGTTTCTGGTGCATGTATACAGTTTCTAGATGAGAAATTATTTATGTTTACAAAGAACTTTTCTAAGGTTCAATTTGCGAGTGTACTTTTTGCTTCACATTTTTTTATGTCTTTCAATGTTTTATCATATTTTGGAAAAAAACTATTTGAATATATTTTTTACTAGACTAAAGTGGTTTAGTAGATGGCGATCGAGAGCGAACAGCGTTTGAATTGAGAAGAGATCCGAGAGGAACTGCATTAACAGTTCCTAGAGGGTTGGCTATTATACTCGAGCAAGGGGCGGAGCTCTCTAGTATATTATATTTCTAAAATTAATTATTTTAATTTTTATTAATTTATTATTAATTTGGGTCAATCTTATATTAACCCACCTTTGGCGAATTTTTCAAAATCTCGCCAAATAATCAGCGATAATGATTTCAAAATGGCAACCCTGACAACATCTGAAGAGAATACTTCAAATACTTTCAATTTGGCAAGATTTGGAAAAATTGGCGAGATTTTGAAAAAGTCGCCAGAGGTAAGCTAAAATAGGATTTTACCATTAATTTTTATTTTGTAAAATATTTGGGACAACTTCTTAAGCTTTTAATTAATTTACGCATACGGTTATGATGGAAAAAACTACTGCTATAAATATTACAGATTTTTTTGCATTTTGCACTGAGCACCTCAGCCACCTCTAATTTAATGTCAGAGGAGGATTTTTTTTTTGTACTGCTCTTCTTGCCTCCACATTGTGAAAATTCGCCTTTAATAACAGCTTTCATAACCTTTTATGAAAAAAAATCGATTTTAATGAATAAATAAATACAAATACAGTTAGACTTCATTGATAAAGGCGTGGTTAACAGCCACCTCAGCTATCAGAGCTCTGAATGATCTAAATTTATTTGTACATAAAGAAGTCAATCGGTAAACAATTTCCCTGTTTTAAATCTGTAATATATATAATGGCAACATCAGAAAAATGCGCAAAGAACATTCCAGTAAATAACACTTTCGAAACTTCGATAAATGTGAAATTTTCGACTAAGTTTTAATTTCTCTCCAGAAAAAGCACCATAATACATTTTACCCAAGTGAGCAGAACTGATTTGTGATTGTAAAAATTCTTTGAATTAGTTTTGTTAAAAGTAATTTTATTGAAATGTTTTGAATTATTAAAAATTTGCATTTTAATGTGTAAAGTTTTCCCCCTCATCTTCATAATTTTGTCTCTTGCGCCCAATTTTTTGAAACCTATTCGAATACTTCATCTGAATAATTCATTTCAAAACATGAGCCTCATAGGCACTACTTATCACTTAGTAAGTTCAAGCGCTCTTCTATCGATAACAACTACATCACGGCTTAATCGTGAATCATGATTAGCTGTTTGTTGGGTATTAAATATCAAAATATCATTAATTTAACAGATGACCAACATTACGTGACTCTTTCATTTGAGAAATACAGTATTATGAGATAGAGAGCAGTAACCGGGAATAGCAGTTCATTTAACCGCTCTAATCACGGTGAAGTGGATGAGAGCTGATTTTAATCAGAGAAGAGATTATAGAAAGCAATTTTAGGAAGGTGATTTTTATAATTAAATAATTGTATTATAAAATTATAATACATTGTTTTCATCATCTGCTGCAGGCGAAGTATCGTTATGAGGGAAAACATTATCATCAGTCAATTTTGATTTCAATAGCAATTCTTCCAAAACTTCAAACTGTGCTTTCAAAAAATATAAATAAACTTTCGTCCATAAAAATTTCTACCTCGGTCTAGTTGCGAAGAAGAACTTCCGTTTTGAATAGACTAATTGAATAAAATGCATGTAGAAATGGAGATTATTTTCAAACTTTAAAAACAGAAATGTGCCCATAGGAGAGACCATAGGTGAAACTTTTACAAATAAAAATTAAGAGTTTTGAAATTTTCTAAGATAAAATTCTGAAAATATTATTAATTGATAATGCTTAATATATCATTTTTAAATTCAAAATTTTTTTCCAATAATATTAACTATTTTTATTATACTTTTTTTATTTCCTTATTTTAAAAAATTGGAATACTTTTTATATGATTTGAAACAATGCTCCCCATTACCATAAACGTCATTTGTATTTCGTTGTTTAATCAATATTTTTAAATCCTTCTTTTACTAAAAAGGATATCAGAAGTATTTTGAATTTTTCTACACAAATTTCAGATATTAACTTTTATCTGTGATTTTTGTATTACTCTTAAGTCTTACTTTTAATCTTAGTAGACTTTAAACTTAACTCTAAAATGGGATTAGTAACAATATTTTCATACTGTTGCTTATTTTTTTCATCGTTTCAGATAAAGTTATAAAAAATTATTTACAAGCTGCCTTTGGCGACCAACTTCCTTGTCTAAATTATTGTCATTTTGCTGTTAAAGGATTAATATGGGATAGTTTATTATTATTTTTTTTTGTATTTGATACGATTTTAAAATATGAATTTAATTAAAATATAAACAATATGAATTCAATAAAAGATTTCAATTTGCGTTTTGTGTTGAATAGAAATATAGACTAATGATTATTATTTATAACGATGGTATAGAATCATTAAACTTTCCAAATTTAGATTCTTTTTTTTTTCAATTCAAGACAACTTTTATACGACAAAAATAAATTGGTTACGATGTTACGGATCAAGGAATGCCGTACAATAGAAACTTTGAAAACCAAAAATAGCTATTATGTTATGTTTAAATGATTTATGATTTTCTGAAGTATTCTTCTTTAAAAGGGAGCGAATTTATTTTCATTTTTTATTATTTTTTGATAAGGAAGAGTAAGACTTTTCTTTGTATTTTGAGAAGTTTGAAACTCAGATCTCTTCATTTCCTGTTGAGACTTGTTTGAATGCACCAGAATTTTAAATAGAGCTAAATTAAATTTTACACTGATAAAAAGTACTTTTATATTATTGAACATGCTTTATGAATTTCAATCCAGGGTTACCTTGGACATCAGTACAGACTTAAGAATGCTAGGGATGGAAGTCTTGTATTGAAATCTAAAAAATATTTGAAAAAACTAGTTACAATAAAATAATTAATTATAATATTAGAAAAAGGAACCAGAAAGAAAAAAGAAGCACGAATTTAATTATTTGCTATTACTTTACTTGTAATTCTATTTATTTCTTCAAAAATAAGACATTTTTACAATTTGGAACGCCATTTTTTATATTATGCAGTTTAAAATACACTATTTATTTATATGTTGGGAAGGACAATTTAATTAACTAATTGCCTTTGGAGGTCAATTGTTTCACCAAGAATATTGACTATATTTAATTTCTGTTAAATCTATGTTGTATAATTTTGATGTTAATGATTAATTTGAAAGTATTTTTAAGTACTATATTATGATAGAATCATATTATTTGAATGCTATTACACTTGTTCAATTTAATGTGTAAACAGATCTTCCTGATGGATGAAGTCTTATTAGCTTACAGTCATTAAAAATACAACTTAAGTCGAAATTCATCTTCCAACTGCGTTTTGTTTTTTTCTCGTTCCCCCTGTAATTTTACTTTCTTATTCCTTATATAGATATTAATCAAAATCCTTTTTTAGATTTCAACAGTAGAAGAAAATCACACGATTAAGTATTTGATGAAAAGAAAAAAAAGTTTCAAAATCAAAAAAATTAGTAAGACTAAAATGATAGTGTTTGGAGTTTTATAGGAAAAAAATATTTTTTTTCGCAATAGTATTTTTGTAAGTTACCACGCAAAAATGTTAAAATTTCGATAAATTTTAAATTAAATTACGCTTTTTTGAGAAAAACATAATTAAAACTAAAAAAGAAAAAAAAATGAAACTATAAAAAGAAAAATGGAAATCAGATATCTAATCGTAATTTCAAAAAATATTACTTGTCAAATATAATAATGCTTAAAATTTCTAAAAAATTATTTGTAACTTTCCAATTTATATTTGCATCAAGCGGAAGGTGAAGGAGGTGATACGACGCCCTTGTCGCAAAACACACACGCACACACACTTTTATAGACGTTTACTTTTATAGATACATACACTTTTCAATAGATAAATATGAATTTGTTTTAATTGACTTTCAGAAATTAAATCTGATCAATTTTTTTATGTATGTTATTTATGTATCAGCAAAATCTAGAGTATTTAATTCAAAATTTGTATACTTTTTTACCATTCCGATAAAGAGTCATAATTAGTTACTGTCTACTCTCCCCAAACCTTGTCAACTTTGACTTCCATCTATTTAGTTCTCCCGATCCCTATCTTCTTCCACTCTTCTCCAAGTATAGGGTACTAAATTCAGGTGCTCTATACTTGGATGAGTTTTTCGCCCTTTAATCGAGCGTGACCATTCTAATAAAACTCTTTCTTAGGTCAAGCAATATTATAAAAGGGAAAAACCATGTAGGAGATTTATCATTTACAGGCTCAGAAAATAATAATATGTACACCTTACACCCTTTAAGAACATTTTCAATTATTGTCATATCTCATGCCTCCCGTACCACAAGCAAATGTGTTTCTTTCAACATGCGGTGTGGAGTTCTTTCTTACTAATCCAAAGTATTTATGAGCATACTCATAAAATTGTTACAAATTAGTTGTGGTTACTTTCAAAACCAGCAATTACAAACCTCACTTATACCACTGCCTCTTTTCTACAACAACTAAAAAGGCTATTGAGGTTCATAACAAATCATTAATATGAAATATTAACATTGATTTAATATATCATATTCCTGAAACACGGAACACACCCTAGTTTGCATACTATAATGACAATCCTTTTCACCGAAGTGAAATGCCTCGTTTGAACGATTTATATGCTGTTCTCGTTTCACTTACACATATTTCCCCAACCTGTATTTATGAATACTGCTATCAAATAGTACGCCAAGACGTGTCGAAGTGTAAATTTATTTCATTCGTAATATTAATCTTCTTCTTTCGTATGATATTATCTTGTAGAAGACTTAAGTGCTAGAAGATAGGTTTTGGATGAGCAATGACATTTCAGTATTTTGGAAATGGGCAATGGAAAGTAGGCGTTAAATAACAACTAACGGCACCATGTAATTTCTCCGAAATTTATGTTCCTAGTGTTTTATGATCGGAGTAATATCTTAAGTAAACAGTAGTTAAATCTTTAGCAGATAATTTACAGAAATCGGACTATATAAAGAAATTGTCCAGGTATGAGTTAAATATGGCATTATACATATGCATTTCAGCCCGCGTCCTGACACAGCGGTAGCGTGTCTTACACGTGATTTGTGCCTCCTGAGTCCTGTTTCGGGCATGGCTGTTCTGTATCTGTTCTTTCTGTGAAGTGTGTGAATGTGTCCCCTCTTGTAAAAAGGGGTTGTGCAAGCGAATGTGACGTGTGAGTAGCTAAATCGTAGTCTTGACTCTAGATGGCGTAACTGAAAAAAAGAGACGTAAAAACTTCGGCTTAAATTCATTAATTTAGTCAAGCGGGCTTATCTATGACAAGTATCATCGGGGACAACCGAAACACATGCATTTAAAGGGGAAAAAAACCTGAGGCAATTAGAAATATTAGTTTATACAAATATTACTAAAATATTCAAAGTGGATGATAATCAATATGAAATTAATGAAGGATATAACTATTTAAGGATTAAGTACATGAAACAAATAATTAAAATTATGAAAAAAAATTCTTATTTTTGAAAAGACAACGATTCGATGTAATAGAAATTGCATATATTGATGATGAATTAATTTTAGTTCTTTATTATCTAGAAAGACACCAAATGAGAAACTACGGTGAAAAGAATCACGAAATTAATTTTTACATAATTTAAATTTTAACAACATGGTTTGCAGCAAACTTTCTAATATCTTATTCTTTTTTATATGTCTTCATTTCTTGTTATTCAGTATCGATCGTCTACATTCATCATATGATATTGTTGCAACGCGAAATGCTGTGTTGCTACTGCTAGTCATCATATTCCCATTCCCTACCCTATTTCGTGTTTTGAGAAACATCGCGCAACATCATTGGTTTGCACCATCGCCCACTCTATGACGAAAGTGTGACGCCATTATTAACGAACTCGCTTCGAAATAGTTGTAGTTCGTATAACTGGTAATGATTGTATATTGTAATTTTTAATTAAATAATTTTTGTATTTTGAAAGGAAAAAATTGTATTTTTCTTTCTTCACATAAATGATCAGTACGTAAAGTTAAAATCGACAAAGGCATTTAGGCGAAGTGGGGTAGAGATGCATAGACACGATTTCGATTTAAACTAATGCCATAATTTGTAAATTTGCGATATAATAAAATGCTTCCTTAAATAACAGGAAATTATTTTAAATATTATTAAATGGAAAATATAGATGGGAAACACCAATGTATGCGTTTCTGAGATATACAGGGTGATCCAAAAATCAGGACGAACTTTAAAAATGAATAATTTGAAAACGAATAAAGATGAAAAGATGCGGTTCACACAAAACGGATGGAAAAGAAGTCGGGTTTGTGTGGCATCGAAACAAAAATAGTTCTGTTAACGACCAACAGATGGCGTTATCGGATTTCTGACATATTGGGTTGGGGAATAAGTTCGTAGCGTTTTTATATTTTCTTTGTTATACAAAGATTTTTTCGCTCTTTAACGAAGTATATAGCATTTATTCGAAAGAGATCTTTCTGCTGTACAATATTATGCTCATAGTCCTTTTGAGTAATTTAATTATTAATTACTTTTCAGTAATATCCAGGAAATGGAATGGAATATCCAGGCAGCAAAAATCGACATTTCCGACACCTGCGTTTAATCGATGCCAAAAAGTTTTTTTCCAAAAAGCAGCCCAGGATATTTGTGACGAATTCGCAGAAGGTGTCATAGCCAAGTCTACAGTGAGAAAATGATCATGGTTGACCATTCAAAGAAGACCATGATCTGCGTTTGGTGGGACTGGGAGGGCATATTGTACTGGGAAATTCTCCAAAGGAATGTCACGGTCATCAAGGAGCTCTATATAGCCGAGCTACAGCGCGTGAAAGAGGCTGTGCGACTGAAAAGACCCCATCGGCATAGCCAAACCATTCTCCTTCACGACAACGCCAGGCCCCATGTTGCTCAAGTCATCATATCTATACTCCAATAGCTCTAATGGGAGGTCCTTTAGCATCCACCGTATTTTCCGCGCCTTGCACCGATGGATTACCATCATTTCCGCTCTCTGTCGAACCATATCAGGGGCGTTACCTTCGACAGTAAAGAGGATCTTAAAAACCAGATCTGGCTATTTTTGGCGGAGTGGCATCGACAAATTAGTCGAGAGGTGGGTGGAGTCGTAAACAGCAACTGCGAATATACAATCTATTAATTTATTGTCATTACTAATGATTTTCTTTAAATAAAGGCCTTTGATCAAAACTATACGAACTTATTCCCCAACCCAATAGAATTATGCAAAGCAACAAACGATACAAAAAGGAGCAACTGCAGCAGATAATGGAGTTGAAGCTTATATGCATCGAAATGCTGTCCATTGTCGAGAAAGCCCTTTTAGTTAAACAGTGTTATAAGAATTTGGAAAGTGCCACAGCGGCATTGCGATCATATCGCTACATGCGAGTTAGCAAGGGGCCAGTAACGTCATCTGGATTGAACAAAATGACGCAGAAATTTGAAGCTTCAGTTTTTTTGGCGTCATGTCCAAGAAGTAGAAGTTCCTCAGCATCTGCTGCTGTTGTCACGAAAGTGGAGCAGATGGTGCAATCCACGTAGGTGGTTTCCGCACCCTAGGAGTGCAGCTCTCAAGAAGTTTCGAGGCAGACAGGAGTGTCTGGAGAGCACTGCGAATAACTCTGAAACGGTATCCCTACAAATTGCAACCTAACCAAGAACTGAAACTTTCTGACTTCGACTCTCGTCAAGATTTTGCGAATTTGGTATTCAGTAAGATGGAAGAGCAGTAAGACTAGCTTCACACTGTGTTTTTTTCAGATGAAGGGCACTTCACACTCTCTGGTGCTATTAACATCCACAATTGTCGAGTGTGTACCGCATGTCCACATTCGAAATCCACATGAATTTGTAGAGGATCCCTTGCAACAACTTAAAAGTGACAGTTTGGTGTGAATTTACTTCTGTTTCATAATTATTCCATTTTTTTCGAGGAAGTCACACAGACGGGTTTCAAAACAGTTTTTGCCGCCGGTCAGCGATATGCAACACTGTCACAGAATAACATTATTTTTGAACTGCAAGTGCGATAGGTACTCCAAACAGTCAATGCTATGCAAGATAGAGCACCATCTCATATTACTCTGCCTGTGCAACACCTGCTAAGCTCAATATTTGGGGAGGATCAAATTATCAGTAGATATTTTAATCACGCGTGGCCTCCAAGATCTCCCGATCTTACACCCTGTGACTTTTGACTGTGGGAATACTTCAAGTCGAATGTGTACTGCGAAAAACCAGCGTCACTAGCAGCATTGAAAGATGCCATTCGCTGAAATGTGCCTGTCAGAACGCAACAAATGTTACGATATGCTGCGAACGGGGTATTGACTCATCTCATAGCTGTACTTCTGAATGATGGACAGCACATTGAATATGTATCTGATTAACTGGAATTAAGCTTACTTGAACGTTGTCAACATTTTCTCATTTATAAATCATCGTTTGTGGAATAAAAAACTATAGCGACATCTGTTGATCGCTAATAGAACTTTTTTGGTTTCTTTGCCACACATAACCCTGCTTCTTTTCCATCCATTTAGTACAAATAGCAACTTTGTTTATCTTTATTCGTTTTCGAATTATTCATTTTTAAGTTCCTCCTGACTTTTGGATCACCCGGTGTAATAATATCGCAAATAATTAAATCGAATTCATTCAATTTATGTGATCTAGTTATAAGAGGTATTAATTCCAATTTGCGTCGAAAACCTTAACGAGAGCATGACATCACTCTTTTATCATAGAGGGGTGAAGGGAACCAAATTACTCGATTTTTTCTCCGTAAATGAAACAGAAATATGCGACCGGGCATTTCGCTTGAAATATCATCTTTGAATTCTAACACAGTATTACATGACAAATATTTCTGTTTGCAAAAATGCTTTAAAAATAGCCCAAGAACAATATTTCCTTTCCTTCGATTGCTTTTAGACTAAAATATTACTGACGATTACAGAGTTACAGATTACGATATATATATATATATATATATATATATACTGAAGTGACAAAAGTCATGGAATGACTGTTAATATCGTGTTGGTCCTCCTTTTGCCCGGCGAAGTGCAACAACTCGACGTGTCATGGAGTCCACAAGTCATTGGAAGTCCTCTGCAGGAATATTGAGCCATGCTGTCTCTATAGACGTCCATAATTGTGAAAGTGTGGATGGTGCAGGAGTTTGGGCACGAACGGACCTTTCGATGATGTCCCATAAATGCTCGATGGGATTCATATCGGGCGATCTAGGTGGCCAGATCATGCGCTGGAATTGTCCGGAATGTTCTTCAAACCAATCGCGAACAGTTCTGGCCCGGTGACATGGCGCATTGTCATCCATAAAAATCCCATCGTTGTGTGGGTACGTGAAGTCCATGAATGGCTGCAAGTGATCTGCAAGCAGCTGAACATAACCATTTCCAGTCAATGATCGGTTCAGTTGCACCAGAGGACCGAGTCCATGCCATGTAAAAACAGCCCACACCATTATGCAGCCACCACCAGCTTGAACAGTGCCTTGCTGACAGTTTGGGTCCATGGCTTCGTGGAGTCTGCGCCACACTCGAACTCTACCATCAGCTCGTAACAACTGAAATCGTGACTCATCTGACCACACCACGGTTTTCCACTGGTCTAGGGACCAGTCGATATGCTCACGAGCCCAGGAGAGTCGCTGCAGGCGATGTCGTGCTGTCAGTAAAGACACTCGAGTCGGTCTTCTGCTGTCATAGCCCAAGGAAGACAAATTTCGCCGCACAGTCCTATCGGACACGTCCCTCGTACGTCCCACATTGATTCCTGCTGTTATTTGACGAAGTGTTGCGTGTCTATTAACTTTGACCATTCTACACAGACGTCGGTGGTCTCGGTCGTTAAGTGCAGGTGGTCGCCCACTGCGCTGTCCATGATGGGATGTGATGCCTGAATTTTCATACTCTCGGCACACTCTTGATACTGTGGATCTCGGAATGTTGAGTTCACTAACGATATCCGCAATAGAATGACCCATGCGTCTAGCTCCAACTAACATTCCACGTTCAAAGTCTATTAATTCTCGTCGTGCCGCCATAAATCACGAAAAACCTGTTCACATGAATAACTTGAACACAAATGAAAGATCTGGAAAACGAACTGTGCATTTATACTTTTTCGCTGCGATACTACTGCCATCTGTATATTTGCATATTTCTATCCCATGACGTTTGTCACTTTCTATATATATATATATATATACTATATGTATGTATGTATGTATGTATATAATATTCATCGATAACTATACCTTTTTCTGAATTTGTACATTATCATTTTTAAATAATGTGATTTATTTTTAAACTGCATGCATAAAGTAAGCTTAAACTGTTATTAATCTGCAAATAACATTATATTTTAATATTTTTTTAAATTCAAACCCGCGATAAAACTTTTAAATTTATGGATAAATGGAATGAATCCTATTTTATAAAACTATGATTTTACTCTACAGTTAATGAAGAATCAAGCTCTGAACTTAATATGGATGACATCAAAATAATATCATTCATATCACGAGTGCTCATATTTGTAGTTTTAGAGTCCCGCAGATGAGAATTTTGTACTCTATAGTATAGTAAATTAAACCGAATATACATTTAGGAAGCCTTTTTCTCGACCAACTGAAACCAAAATTTGACACAGATCAATAGTTTAAGTAATAATAAGATGGCATTTCAAATTCAGTCTTTCCATTTTTGAGTTGTCATGTTCACTTGCATGCTGGCTGAAATTGTATAGTTTTCTTGAGTGTTAGTGAGCAATCTGAGTGATTGTAGAACCTTCATGACGAATATCTTGATGAGATGTTTTCAGCAATTCAGTTTTGGTGAAACGACCGTTTGAGGCGCAAGAAGAAATGAAATGAATTTAAAGTCCGATGAACATAGGGGAAAAATAAATGAACAATAGTTCAATTTAGATTACAGATTTATCTAGCAAATTTAAACGGATGAGACCATTTCGTTGTGATGTACAGATATTTGTTATCACAATGAAGGAATTGAGTTTGTCATTGATTTGTGGAATTCGTATGATCAAAAATTTTCATTCAGACATTTCGAGAGAGCTTTGAAGTATAAATTTTCCTTTCTTCAATTATGAGATTTTTGCGAAAGTACCGGGTTTAAAATCGCAAAAATGCAGACAGACAGACAATATATCTTTCTACTCTTTAAATAGGTTTATACCTTTTTATTGTTTAAATGTTAGATCTGCGAATAAAAATTTTATTCCACTTAACTCTTTGTTTTATAATTATAATATTCACCGTTATAAGCAAACTACCTAGTCAGACTTCCTGCGAATTAATTCCATTTAAAATTTGATAAACACATTTATCGTAAAGATCATGCACCGAAATTCATATGTTTGGCTAAAAAAACTTCCATCACATAATTTTAAAAGTATGTTTTCTTTCGGATTAAATGGGATCTGAACTGTGAATATTCTTCAAAATCTTAAGTTGAAATTTTTAAAAGATAAAACGGTTTCTTTGTGTACGAAAATATGCAAATAAAAAGTTTCAAAATAATCAAATAGTTAAAAATGAGCTTTCATTTGTAAAAAAGAAGTTATCAGAGATAGAATAACCGAAAGACTTTTCAATAACTGTTAGGTTCGCCTGTTTTGAAACAATAAGTTCCCACAACTGATGCTAAGTAACACCAAACAATCGCAAACATCTATCTTGTAAATATATTCTCAGCACGTCGTTCCAGAAGTTGCCCTTTGACTCATTAACATGCAGGACAAACAGCGTTGTTACTCACACACACGCAGAAAAACACGTTTCTTTTTTTCTTCTTTCACATCTGATTGCTCGATCGTTACAAATCACATTAGATGCCTGCGATTAAACAGCGGGATGCACCATATAATTGACTATTATACCGTTTTTGTTCATCATAATTTCCTTTAAACTGTGTGTTGTTCAACATTGGACAAGCATTTAACAAAGAATTGCTTAAGGATGTATTTGAAGATTTTTATTTCAATCAGTATAATGTTTTGAATTTTTATATCCCATTCTGTTATAAAAACAGAGTGCAGTTTTAAAAATATTGTGACAAATATTTTTTAGAGCTCGATTGTGAAATATCCGTAAAATTAATATATCGACAGATGTAGGACCGATGAACAATAGCATCAATCTATTGCCATGTAGACGGATGATAGCAAGAGTGAAAGATTCTAGCTAAAATCCCTCTAATACGGCTGGGTCTACACGTTCAAAAGTCAAGGACTCAGGGCAGAATACAAGTGTCATGTCTTAAGACAGTCAGGTATCTAGATGACATCTTTGGTAGTCCGATTTAACTCCACATACAGAGATATTTTCCTTTTTTGGAGGGTTTCCGGGGAAACTCGCTATATCCGTTTTTCCTTTGGAAAATGCCATAGATGAGTCACTTTTCTGGGGGAATTTTAGGAAAAACTTTTCCATACTTGTTTTCGTTTGGAAAACAACAGGAATGGAACACTTTTCGGGTCAACTTCTAGGAAAAACTCACCGATATTCGCTTTTAGTTTGAAAAATACTAGGGATTTATTGCTTTTCTTGAGAACTTTTAGGGAAATTAGTCCATATTCTTTTGGAAAATACCAGAAAAATCTGCTACTACTATCCGAATCTTAGAAAACAATTTGTTGTGTAAGAGTACTTAGCACCAAGACTGTAACGAGGGTGACGTAAAAACTCTCATTAAAAATGAAGAAATAAAAGATTTAATAGTCCGATATAGCTGAAAACAGGGGAAAACAGCTGTTGTTGATATTTGTACCAATCATACTTTCAATAGTTAGATTGGTGAGATTTGTCATGTAAACTTTTAAAAAAATTGAGGAATAAGCCTTTTATGAGAATCCTTTATCATGTCAGAACTATGTTCAACTGCTACTTATATAGTAAGTTCGAGATTTCATCTTACCTTCAGCACTTTAGAAAATATATGCAATTTGTGATTTATTTACTGCTTTAATAATTCTTTGTTTTCAGAATGTTTGTTCAATGTAGTTCATCAAATTAATATCTTTCAAAATTTCTGTTTAACACAACTACAAAATTATAAAATTTTTCAAATCTGAGCATTAAAAAAAAAAATAGAGACTTTGAAAAATTAATACAAATGCTGCATTCAGTAATGAGAGTATTAGTTAAGTGAAGAGTTCAGTTCTTTTTCACCTCGATATGGCTCTGGAGACCAATCCACAGATTAAAATCTATACCCTGTGGTATAGAAAGGTTAAGTAGCATCCAAAGCATGGCGTTATTTTTTCGACCATCTTAAAAATATTGACATAAAAGCATCAATCTTTTATCCCTATAAGGGATGGAAGGCATCCGGAACATCTATATAACTCTTGCCCCTCTAACCCCAGTCACTAGACCACCATCCACAAACATTCCCCTAAAATTCATGTTTATCAACTATATCTTAACTGTGAGTAACTAGTGGCATAATGAATAATATAATAGCTTTAATAATCAAAATTTTCCCAATTAATTAAGCTAATATTTGAATGGAGTAGCACTATTTGATGTTATTTCATAGTACCAAATAAATAAGAAAGTTATCTGACTACACTTTAATATTAAAGTAGAGATTTTAGATCTTAATTGGTGGTGAGTTTCGTTGCTTTTGATTATTCTACTGTTCAACCACCTTCGTCTATTTTAAGTTTCAGATAATATCGTCTGAATCCGGTTTTTGACTGATCGTATCAATCTTTATCGAAGATTGCACGCAAGTGCCTGAGATGATTAAGGATGTTCGAAGTTCTATAAATTTGTCATATTATTTATTGCAAGAGATTTGGACTGATAATTACAAAATTATAACTAAAAATTTCGCCAGTCATTTCGATTCAGTAATGATTTCATATCCTGCTTTAAAAAGAATGTTTTAATGATATCTTCGTATATATAGCTAAATGTTAGCATCTAAATATTTGTTGGAGTCCAAATTTTTTTTAAATGTCAATTTCTTATCACAGGATTACAAGGCAAATTAATTTGTGGTATTATTAAAATTTGCATGTAAACAAAATTTTCCTCAATAATCTGAATTTATTTATAACAATAATATTTTTAAGATGATTATTTGAATTATAAATGTCATGCGTTATGCAAAAATATTTCGAATTTCTCTAAAATGCTATTCGTTTGTCATCGAGCAACCAAATTTGGCGCGTAGTTATTTCTTGGGTATTAAGTACTGACCAAGGAAACATTTTTTTCAAAATGTTACTGAAAGTTTTTATTAATCATAAATCAATAGAAATTTTCGGCATATTTTTGTGCTGCTTAAAAATTATAAAAAAATAACTGTTTAGTGAGAATTTTCGATTAATTTGTTCTTTATTTTTAATGAATTTTTTAAATTGGCTTTAAATGTAACTTTTTATTAGTGCCTTTTCTTCATGATATCGCAGACAGTAAATATGTATGACTGTGAATAATTAATATTAATGTTTTAATTGATATCGTGCAAGCAAGGAAAAACTGCCCGGTATAACGATCTTTAGATGCAAAATGCAGTAGCTATTGCAGTTAACTCAAATGTAGATCATAAAGCAAAGCGAATCATGACTTAAGCATTATTATGCTACGATATATTAATTTTTAAACTGTGACGCGTATTTTTACAGAGTCTTTTTGATACAATTAATTATATTTTAATCATTTAATTAAGTTTAAACACTAAATTTATATTATTTTCTTGAAGAAAAATGATTTTAAATCCTTTTTTAATATTTTAAATAATAAAAACATTGTTTTTAGTTAGGGTCGGATTTAGGACCTTGTAAGAAACCTTCAGACACTGCAAGATACGGGGCTCCCGTTTCCTTCCTCAACTTTAGAAAATTTCCCCTTTTTTGTTGATTTTAATTCAATCCTTGAGCTTTTTAAGTATTAACGCAAGAAATGTTTAAGTAAATATTATTACAGTCTTAAATGACAGGATTTGTAGGGGAAGTTTATCTCGGAAAAGATTTGATTTCAATGTGTAACGTAAAAAAAAAAAATTAAATTTGTGAATAATGTTAAATAAAACTCTAAAGAAATTGTAAAGTTTTTTTAAATTCATTTTAAATTCTTTAACACAATATTTGCCAGACACTGTTGAGTTAAAATCAGTCAAACAAGTACATAGAATAGTTTAAAGATAGGGGGAAAAATCTAAGAATATTGTTTTGGAATTCAAACGCTAACGGTAATCTAATTTAAAGAAGTTGGAATACATGTGTAATAGAAATGAAACGAAATTACAAGATTTGATCATCTTGAAAAAACAGCATATTTGAAATTTCTTGGTATCCTCCTCTAAGGTTGCCAACCCCTAGGCGATTGCTTATTTGATTATCCGGCCCCTCATGTTGTAAAATGCATAACAGAAGTTGATGTTATTTATAGGCTCTACCAACCGCTCATTGAATGACAAGAAAATCCTCCATCCTTGAAAGAAATAATCTTACAAACATCGTGATCTCTCACTGAAAGCATTGTTATCGGAAGTTTGTGATAAGACAGCAGCAATATAAAATTTCAAAAACGTATCCTTTTTTTTCGACCCTGAATTTATAAATCAGAGGATTCTACCGCTCAAAATAGCTGTCAAACATCAAAGATGCGTTCCGTGCCTTTGCTCTCGCACTCGGCATTAGTCATCCGAATTTCCAGCCTTGAATCAGGAAGACGGACATCAGTTCCCTTAATCCGCGATAAGATAACAGCGTTCACAACACGATGCCTCAATCCAGGAAACAATGCTCGCAACCGTTCGGGAAATCAATTGCGAACCGAATCCCAGCTAGCTTTCACAGGACGTGATCGGAATACCTCGGTGTCGGTTCGTAAATTCGTTTTCGAAAGCTGTCGCCCCAAGTCAACTGGAAAGCCATTCCGAATTCTCTACGCACACCCTACCATAAAAGTTACAGTTTAACGGCTAATGTTTTTCCTGTTTTTTTCCGTCTTTCGATTGTTTAGAGAACGTGGACAATGCAGTAAATGCTTAGAAAAAATAAATACGTGAGGTTACTTCCCATTGTCTGCGTGATGATTGAAATAGCCGTAGCAAGTTAAAATAAATAGATTTCACAAATTGACATTATGTTGATGATTTTTAAATTGTATTAGTGACCAAAAAGAGTTTTGGACAATTTATTTTCTATAAAAATATTTTTACTTCCTCATGTGCGAAATATACAAAGATAAAGCCTTTATCAACAACAATTTAAGTTCAAGATTTTGACGCATCCGCATATCAAACCGCTCTGAATCCGACGAAACACATTTTTGGTATTCGGTTTGCCTCTTGGAGTATGGTAACCCAAAGGCGCTTTAAATTTGACTGAAATATTTAAAATGAGCTCTTTACACAACATTTTTAGATATCCAACAAATTTTGCAGGAATGATGTTTATCTCTTGATTTCAAAGATAACACAAAAACACTTTGAACTAGAATATTAAAATTTAGTATGTCGATTTATCAAATTTGCAGATTTCAATCACATTTTGAGAGAAATACACTCGGGAAAGTTTTCCTGCTCAAGCATAAGTGGACACTGTTATCAAGAAATATTGATAAGTAAAATCTGGTACACAAATGTTGCAATTTAAATATATATCCATATCGAATTTTGAACTAAATCCGTCAAACAGTTGTCCTTCGCTCAGTTTGTAAATTCTCATGCATGTGAATCCATTACTCAAAAATTCAATGATTTAAATATATAAAATATGGTATATGATATTTTAAATAATCTTGTAGTGTTGTGTCAAATTTGTGTGTCATTTCGGCTAAAAAAAGGGCTTCAAAATGCATATTCAATCTTCTTAACAATAGAGTGAAACACGTAACTTTCAGGTGCTGGACTTTGAAAATAAGAAACATGAGTAGTCAAACATGAGTATAACTTTATGCTGGGTAGTGGAGACGGATACAATGGATTGCAGAGTACGTGAAAAAGTTTCTAAGAAGTTATTCGTACTGAATCTTAGAATAAAGTTCATAAGAATGAGAAAGCTCACATTGAGAAGGGAAATATGTACTGCATCCATTGCTGAATATTATGATGAATAAACATTTCCAAGTTTTCATTAATAATTCTCAAACTTATCAAATAATTGTTTAAAAAGTCGAAGCTTTAGTTTTCATTTTTATTTTCGTTTCTATGAGAAATATAAAGAAAATATTGTATTCGTCAAAAAATGTTTGATTCACACATTTTATTCCAGGGCTAAAAAAAGTTTTTTTTTGTTTGTATATGAATACGATAAAACGTACATTTCTGTAAAGTCAGTGATCTGTTTTTTAGCCAGTGTATGTGCTTTTGAACACGGTTAATCAATGACACAAAGCTAGACAAACGAAATTTAGTATTTTTTCATAATATATTTTAGATACAAAATTAGGGCCGGGATAAGCTGGGTGGAATGGCATTGGATTCGTGCCTCTTGGGTAGTGAGTTTGAACCTCTTTGAACGAAGACTCTCCGGGTACATGGTGGCTAGTGCTCGCATAAATCTGCTTTAGCCACAAAGTCTTCCAAGTCGAGGCAATATCACTGGGGGCACTGGCTCAGAGATGATCGTGCTCTGATACAGGTCTAAATTACAATAGGTGAACGAAATGTATGAATGAAGTCCGCCTCATGATAAAAGCTTTGACGCATGAGTAGCTAAGGCGTAGTCTTGGCCCTCGATGGTGTTACTGAAATAAAAGACGTTAAAATTCGGCTTGAAAAGATCTATGACAAGTGCCGTAAGCAATAATATATAAGATATTTCTAAACTATATAAACGCTTTAATGGACGCAAGGGGTTTAAAAAATATATAAGGTAAATACTTTCGAATGTTAACTCTGATATAAATCACTCTTTCAGATTTGACTTTTATCAAATTTTAACAAAGAGAGGATATCCCTTTTCATTATTGGCTGAGAAGACGTATTTCAGTAATTAGATACCCTAATTTAAATTATACAAAAAGCATTTTCTCTTAAAAATGAAAATCATTCTGAGAGAGAGAGAGAGAAACATTGTATAAAAATACTGATGGAAGACTTACATCTAAGGTGATGATAGGCATCGTAAAAATAAAGACCTTCTGAATTTATCACAACATCAAGTGATTTAGGCTACTTTTTGTTCTAAAACTAAGACTGAATGCAAGAAATTTCACAATTGCATAGTAGGTGAAAATCCAAAGTCAAATAAGAACATAATAGAAATGACCTTATCGTAAACTTAAAAGTAGCGAAAGCACTGGAAATAACTATTTAGTGGAGAAACAAACATTTACAAAAAGAGTTAAGGAAAACAAAAATCTACTAATGGATGACTTGAGTTCCTCCAAGCTCTTATTTTTTTTGCTTTCATTTTAATCCGATGAATATTCATGCTAATGAATAATTTTAAATAAATGACACCACGCAGTAGAGTACTGCTTTGTAGTATGCTCTGAAACAAGAAACACATATTTGTTCTGGCTGAAAATCTGCTATAATTCTTACAAAATGACCAATTTTGTGATTATGCGTGCCTTGTTCTAGAAGCAGATTTATAAAATTTGCTTTCATCTTTTATTTGTTTTTCATGAGTTACAGTAAGCACTGTTAGCTTGCGTACTTTTGTTTAACACTTGTCACCTAGGCAACTATCTTCATCGGAAATATTGGTTATATTTAGCTGTAGATATATTTGTTCATCTCCATGGCTCTATCAAATAGACTCAAATTAAAGCCGTACTGCTTTCAATATTCTTACTTCAGTCTTGTTTACTATGTACATAAAATTTTCAACTACAGACCGATCTCATACCCTAAGGCATTTTAAAAATATATATGTTCAGTTCATCCATCTTTTAAATTTCTTAAAATTGTAATTTTTCGCCATTTTTTAAAATTTTATTTCATAAACTAATCAAATAATAGCATTAAATAGCATCCTCCATCTTTAACTTTCAACAATAGAAGAAAATCAAACGATTAAATATTTGATAAAACAACGGAAATGGTTTAAATTTCAAGACCACATTTTTTTAAGACATTAAAATTTTTTTTGTTGAGATGTAAAACTGATTTTTGTGCAATAATATTTTCGTAAGTTTTCCCGAAAAAATTCCAAAATTTAACTTAATTTTTAATTAATTAAAGTTTAAAAAAAATGCTCGGAAGTTTACATTTCTAATCGCCACAGTATAAATTTCTTAAATGTGTATGTTAATCAAACGGTTTGAAAGACAGAGCGCTAACACACGCATATTCAATTTTTTAATTAGGGAAGATATAGATGTTTATTATTTGTAAAGGATAATATGTATTTTTCATTTTTTTTCTTAATTTATTTCTTTCCTGAAATTTGTTCTTGTGCGGATTCTAGATATCAAATAAATATTTTTTATCTTTAGAACATTATTTTCAATTAATAGAATAATGGTATCTAAGTTTGAATCAGATTAAATCCTGGAATGCATAAAAGATAAATAAAGAACATTATAAAATAAATGTATAACACGTTTTTCATTTGTACCTATATTAGAAAACAGAAAGTAATTTATTCATCAAAGATAAAGAGGCCAAAACAAAATCTAAAATAATGGTTTCCTGTAACTAATTCATATCGAAAGGAAGAAAATTATTAACTTCAATAAATAAATAAATTTCATTTACTTTGTAATATTTATATGATCGCATTACGCTTTTAAGATTCCAATTTTATTCTGTAGTATAACACACAAACAAGAGTAGGTTTTAAAAATCTTTTTCAATATTTAGTTCTCTTAAATTAATCCTACCTGTCTAATGTATAACTTTAGAAATATTTGGTCTTAAGTTGACAATTTTCTTTTAGATTTGGAAGATTTTTTCGATGATTTTTGCTATTTCTGTAACATAATTTCCATATAGTGTCATTACAGGATGAAATTACTAAATGGGATAAGCGGGCAAGCGCTTAGAGGCACCAAGTCCAGTATTTTGAGTTATTTAATTTTGTGCTTTCATCTAATTACAGAGGTTGCGCAATCGAAGCTATTTAAATTATGTGGAGAATTATTCTAATAAGATTCTTAATTAATTGCTACTTGCTGGATTTTAGCCATCCCATATTTTTAAAAATAAATAGTGCTCGATAATTAAAAAAATATCAACAACTGTTATGAAATGTTATTAAACTGGGTGCATTTCATTTTTAAAAAATTACATTTAAATTTCAGACTTAAACCTTTTAGGGAGGGATATCCAATTACGCGTTTTGTTATTACATTATGTCAAAATTTGCTATAGGAAAGGGAGGAGGTGAGAATGTTTGAAAGGAAAGGGCTGTAAAATTTGCACTGCATGAGTGACACCTAATAAGTTTAATTCAGTCGGGACCCAAAACGTTGTTTCTCATAATTAAAAGCAGTAAGTTACAGCGTTTATATTAATTAAAAATAGTTCTTATTTCTGAAAGAAAATAAAAAAAACCGAAATCTTAATTTCAAAAATTAAAAAAATCTAACAACTTCCAAAATATTACTAGAAAAGACTTGCATCAATCAAGTCGACTTATCAGTTAATTCGAGTAAGTAGCACTTCTGACCATGAAGTTGAATGAGTGCGATCGTTCTTTCTGGCATTCAGCAAGTAAGAACTGTTGGCTTGCAGTTGTCAAGGATTTTAATGTTTAATATAAACATACTCACATTTTTTAATATATTGTTGGTACTATGTAATGTTTCAAATTTTCTAATTAGTTTGTTTTCAACGAATATCCAGTGAAGCAATTGATGTCGCTCATCTATTGATAACGTAGGGAATATAGATTATTCAAGGGATAGAAACATTTATCATGAGACTAGCAGATTTTACGTATCTACCACAGCTTAATTAAATCCTTGCAAATTAGCTTGTTTTAGACAAATATGGTAAATAATGATCTAAAAGTAGTTGTATCAACTTTTTCTCCTAAATTATTCGAATATTAATTTAAATTTAAAATGGAAGTACTTTTTGTTCTGAATATTGTAAAAGTGAATTTATAACCTGCATTTTTCACAAAGCAGTAAACATGTGTTTGAATGAAGGAGATTTTTTCGCCTTTTTTTTAAGTAGGAAAAAATAAGAATTTTCAAATTAAGTAACGCTTTAATAATTAGATAAAAAACGTTTTTAAAGGAATAATCACATTAATTAAACATTTAGCTAAGAAATTATCATCGATAACGTATTTTTTTTTGTAGCCGGAATCAGCTAAATGAACTCACCATGAATTTATTTTGGTCTTCTCTCCCATGTTGTATTTTCATATATGAATACATACGTTTAACCCTCCCTAAGATTAAAATACACAAGTAGTTTTCCAACATAATATACAGTAAAATACAACGGAAGATAAAAAAAAAAAGAGTATGATTATAGATGGCACACTATTGTTTCATGCCACTTCAATAAGTTATATCCAAGAGAATAAAGAATGTTAATTAGATTGGAGAAACTCATGCCTGTAATCTTGTTCGGAATTATTAGAATTAAAATGACAGGTATAAGCATTTTCTGGAAATAATCTATACATAATATATTTGCCTTTATATTATTTGTTGTTTTAATTTTTCTACTTTTGACAACGATTAGTGAAAGATTTGATTGAACTATAACGACATGCATGAATAATGCTAATTTATAATTTATTCTATAATCGTTTAAAAAATATAAATCATGTCACCAAATAGTTGATTACCTATTTGCAAATGTTTTGAATCATTTTGAAAAATTTGAATTCTACTCTGTTTCGCTCCGTCGTTTCAGTTCTGGTGTTTTCTGTTTCTTCTCTATTGTGTCTCTGTTGGCAGCCATGTAAGTCATACGATTTTTCAACGACATACGATCATACGATTTTCGGATTAATAATCCCTATAACCTGTGGCTTGCAATTGTGTACCTCCCTGGAGCCAGTTTTGTTTATGATACACAATACTTTCAGAAAATAATTAATAACGGTGCACTTCTGCTATTGTGAATTTTATGTATTGGGCGTCATGCAGAAATGAGCAAACCAATTAAATAACATCTTTTTATACGAATATTATGTACTCAACATTGGTTGTCATCGTCTAATTTAATGCTACTAGTTTATGGACGATTTTTTGTTGTATAAAACTGGTCTATTTGTGCAGTAAAATTGATTTCTTTTATTAAAAGTATAATTTATTGATTTTATTAAAAGAATATCATTGTGCAGTGTTGCCATTTAGAAAAGTTATTTTCTAGAATAGTTATATACTAAATATTTCCTAAACCGGTAAATAGAAACTAGATTTTGAGTATGTAATTAAATTAGTATATATCGTAAAAAACAATGTTGAAACTTTTCGATTTATGCTTTTATAATTCAGCTACTTTAAAAATCAAGTGATGTGGTGTTTGAAATTTCTCGGAAGAAAGCAGATGCTTATATTTAGGGAGTAATATCATATATATTTTTTTAAATTTCAGTTGAAGAAAGCAAAATCCTATTTTGAAGGTCATTTTCAAGGCAAAATTTTGGAATTAAAAAGTTAATCCCCAAACATACAGTGGTGGCCAGAATTATACACTTTTGAAAATCGTTTTATTTTCTAAATTTGAGAGTTTATAGAAAATGTTACATTTCACAAAATACAAACTCAAGCATATCATGTTAAAGGGAATTTAATGCTAATTTCAATAGAAAAATACAAAATGTTTTGTTCTTACTTTAATCTGACTAACAAACACAGTGATGAAGTGGATTGTAATTTCTAACTTTTTTGATAAATCACTGCTTTTCTTCTGGGAAGAAATCAAAATTAATAACTGCTAGTAGAAGATGACATTATTTTTAAAGTTGTAACAATTCATTATTGTACTTTTAATTGTCGAAGGAAGACTGATTTTTATGTATCAAATTGCAAGTTAGAAATTTTGTTAAACTTTTTAATATACAGTTGGAATTTTTGAAAATATTTCTACTATTTAGTCAAGAATGACATCAACTGAAAGAATATATTGAATACCCAGAAACAGAACAAGGATTATTACATTATAAAAGTATGATTTTCCAAAGCTGAAATTGCAAAGCAGTTGGTTTAGTAACTACGTATGGAGTCCGAATGTTTTGTTTGCGATATTAGAACACAAATTCAATAAAAAACAAAGCTGGGAAAGGTATGCAACATTTGTTCGTGACAGAAGAATAAAAAGACGTCTCCAAGACAGAAGAACATCATAGCGGCCACCAGAAATCAAATTAATAATGATGGCATTTCTGTCATTTGAAGAACAATTAGGTGAAGATTATTAGAATATGGAGTAAGAGGTAGAATTCAACGAAAAAATCTGTATTTCAATTTACAGTAGCGTTTAAACAGATTACAGTAGGAAAATGAACACATTAATTGGACAGTGGTCGCAAGTTATACGAAATGAGCAAACACATATATTGTTATTCGGTAATGATGGCAAAGATATGTAAGACGTAGAATAGGCGAAAAGCAACATTCTGACTGCATTCAGGTAAATATGAACTAACTCAGTGTTTTAATTTGTTATGCATGTCAGCAGACGGTACCGGTCTCTTTCATGTTATCAATGGGCATACTTAATGCAAGAGAATACATTCACACTATTCTAGAGCCAAAATTTACACCTTCCCTCGTGATCTCTTTCCCAACAATGCATAATTATTAATCAGCGGGATTCATTTCCTTTCCACAGAGCAAATATATCAGGAATGGTTTAGTACAAAGAGCACTGAATTGTTATTATGGCCAAAAAAACAGTCCTGACCTTAAAATTATTGAGAACTTTTCGTACTATTTGAATACTCATGAATATTAAGCGTTCATCAGTAAAAGAGGTTTAATTGAGACTATAACTGCATCCTAAGGTGAAGCAATAACGAAGGAAGAGCTTAAAACTCTGGTCAACTCAATGAAACACCAGTGTGGAGCTGTAATAAAAAATAAAGGCTACCCTACTAAATACCGACAACTCACGGCAAACATCAGCATCTAACGTATCTCGATAATTATTGCCACTCAACTTTTCTTGTATGGCAGTTATATGAATTTTGGTTTTTGTATTTAAATTAGCATTAAATTCTGTTGAAAATCATTTAAGAGTTTGCATTTTGTGAAAGTTACACTTTCTATAAGCATATAAAATTAGAAAACATTAAAATTTTGAAAAGTGTTCGCAATTTGTTCCACCACTGTATAAGAAGCACTTTCTTTACAGGAAGAAACTTCATGTCGATACTTTCGGTGATGGCGGGGTGGTCAACTGTACACAAAAAGAAAGAAACTTCAATAAGTTCATTATTCTTTCTTTCCCATTTCACCTCCCCCAAAACGACAATAAATAATTTAACATGACAGTAAAAATATGAAAACTATTTACGCATCTCCTTTATTATTCTTGTAAACCAAATTTTTGTAAGCCAATTGGGCTTCTTAACCAAAAAGAGACAGAAAAAAAAGGAACCTATTTTCATGTTTGCAGCCCGACTATATTTTAGTGGAAAATAATTCGTTTCCAATACCGTTCACGCATCGGTACTTCGGCCGATTGGACTGGCTAAAAAGTTGTCAATAAGGCTCGAGTTGTTTTAAGAATGGCAGAGTATGGAAAATTCCAATCCAAACCTCTTTAGTGGAATGGTCTATGGTGAGTGGTGTGGAACGCATTACGGGCTGTTTTCGAGCTCTAAGAAATGGGTTGAAATTTGATGGATGTGTTAACATGATTTTTAAACTTTTTACCCAAAATGTGGTTGATGACCTCATAGTTTATTACTTTTGAAAATAATGGGTCTATATTTTAGTTGTTTCATCGAAAGAAAAATAATCGCTTTTGTAGTTGTTTAAAAAAACTTTGCGTTAGAACAACAGAAACAAGTTTTGGATTCATGCTTATTTAAGGAAATTATGAAATAAGACATCAGCTTTTTTGTTTTAATAATTTAGGCATTTTACCCTTTTTATTTTCTCACATAGAAAGTATACGAAAAGCAAATATTGTTATTGCTGAAAAAATTCGAGCATGCGATTTTGAATAAAATGTCCTCATTTCAAACCTCACTTAGACCGAAAAATAATTTTTGGAATTATTTTTGTCAGACTATCTCTCAAAAGCGATTTAAGCAAGAAGGATGAAATTCGGTATGTGGTCATACCCTTATAAAAATACATTTCTATCAGTTTTTTTTAACGGAATCTATTCTGAGGAGATCTGGCTGCGAAATGACAAAGAAGCACCATAAAGGCAAAACGTAGAGAGTTAGGCGAGTAAAATTTAATGCATGGATTAAAATTTAGAAATATATCAAATTTTGAGGCAAATTCGTTTACAGATTAGCTGCATGTTGCTACTGAAATAAAGAATATTTAGTATGTTTTTTATTACAAGAAATGTACTTCGTGTCAAAATTTAGATTCAGTTGCCATAAAAAAGGTTTCAAAAATGTTCAAAATCCAAGGTCCCGTTACTTAAGGTTCAAAGTTTTAAGCGGACGGAGGGGGAATAATACATATTTTAAAGCTCAAGAGAAAATTTCGGGCAACCATGCCCACTGCTTCATACTAAGAATAAGTATTTTTTTTCTCGAAATACTGGTAATAATCGATTTATTATATCACTTTATGATGTTTTTAGGTTATTAATACACAGCTGAAGGAATACCTTTCAATAAAATGCAAAAAATGTATTTTTTCTAGAAATAATAGTGGATTATGCATTTAAATTTATCTCACCATAAATGGAAGTGAAAAAAGACATATTTAAAAAAATCATCTGTAGAAAAATAGTTTCAGAATCTATGAAAGACATAAACAAAAAACAATTGTTGCTTAGTCGATATATCCATAAACATAATTTTGCAAAGAACTTTATTTAATTTTAAGAGATAATAAATGTCCAATATTTATAAATACCTGATGAAATTGGAGGAATTATTATCAAAATTTGATAGACAATATTAAATTTTTCTAAAGCATACAGATGAATGTTTAGCTTAAGGTTAATTTAAGATTGTTGCATGCAAACAAGGATTTTTTTAAAATATTCAAAGTTTTTGATTTTAACTAATGCATTTATACACGACAAGAAATGTTATTATTTCGGCAAAAAGTATCGATAGTAATCAGAATATAAATGATTTATAACTTCTATTTAAAAATTTCTTTCCCTCAAACGTCATTCGAAAAAGATTTGTTAAAAAAATAACTGTTCGTCGTAGCGGTAAGTTGTTCTGATTTCCATGTAAGCTTTTATCACTGCGAACAATGGATGCCTCAAATTAGTTTCTCATTATAAATACCATTCCGTATGTTAAGTCATTTGGAAACGAAACTTAATAGATGTTTGGCACGGTATTTTGAAGCATTTTCTTCATTTGTTTCTGTGTGGCTTCTTTGTAAAATAAGAATCCATAATTTTATTCGACTACATTTCTAACTGTTATTTCCGTTCTTCAGGTACATGCAAAAGGTGTAGTATCATCATGAATCTAAATCACAGTGTGATTACCTCATTAGAAAAATGACTGCAGATAATAACATTTTTTTTTCATACGAGGTAGGAACATTTAGCGGTTCTGAAATATTCGATTCTACTAACTGGATGTAGAGAAGCTATAAAGGCTTTTAAGATGTATTATTCGTTGGGCATATTTGGGCCATTAAGGTATGTGTAGGTTGATACGTATAGTGGCTGCATATTGACTTTAAACACACCCTTAATTATAGGTTTCAGAATTATTATGGGATTTCTAAGCTAATTGCTTATTTATTTTACATCCATATATGTTTTTTAATACAAGGAGTGTTAAAATGTGTTGCAATGACGCTAGACGTTTAATTATACATTTGCTTGTTTATACAAAAATATTTCAGGAGTGTTTTCAATAAAGCATTTTCTCAAGATACTATGATAGAACTCCATTAGTAACCATCTAGTACTTTAGATTAGGGTATCCATTCGCATTCGCCGGTTTTATCTCATAAAGTTTAAAGGCATATCATTGTGTCTGTGAAATATTAACAAATTCTTTTTCAATAACAATTGTTGAATCTTTTTAGATAAAAAATTTTCATTTTTCTCATAGATTTTCTGGATAAATATTGTATATTTTTTTCCTGTTTTAAAATTTAAACTGTACGAAAAAAAGATTCACAAACGCCCTCGACATTTGTAGAAAAAGTATATATTTCATTATATTCTAATTTTTTAGCTAACGCTAATAAGATAATTCTCAGAATTTTCTAAGTAATTTTAAATGTAGAATTTCATTTAAGCTTTGGATTTTTAAAGGTAATGGTGAAAACTCGGAAAATGTACAGAATATATATGCATAAAATTTAAAAATTACATTCTTGAGATTTTGCTATTATTTGTTTAATGTATTGTCATATAAGTCAAATATCAACTTTTTCAACAAATACACTGATTTCTAAGGAAAGAATAACGATATGAAATCTAAATTTATGCACGATATCGAAACGATTATAACATATCATGTCTACAATTACTGGAATGTAATCGAACATTTTTTAACATAAAAAATTCCTAAAAAGATTTTAATATTTAATTTATTTGTTTTATATATTTGATGATTGGGGGGGGGGTATTTTACCTCAACTCAGGTAGCAAAATTAAAAACAAAACGTCTGGTTAAATTGATAGAATAAAAATTTCCATTTCGTTTTTTGGCTCACTATTTTAACTACTATAAAATGTACTGTGACATATTTTTCAGTTTAATCTATTTAAAATTATCCTGATATTGGAAATACTAATTAGTGCTGCTAGTTAACAGAATTGTAACTGACTTTTTTTTTCTTAAATTTATTTTTCACATTTAGAGTTATTGATTGTTTGTATTAATAAGAATGACATAAACTGGAATTTTGCATATGTATTAAAATTTTTTTTTGTATATTCATTTATTTGTATTTATTGAATCAAAGCAAATAAGACTACAAAAAAGCTTAAGTGTAGAATTTCAAAAATATGAATTTTAAAAATAATTAACTCCACATGACTGAATTATGTATACTTATAATGAAGCTGTTTTATCACACTTTCTAACAATGTCAATGCGCCAACCAAGAGCCAACCCTTCGCCAATCCAAATAACCATGCAAGACTGTGAATATGTAAACCTATCGATCTCGAGAATTAATGATGTTAAGCTGTAAATTGTATTGGCTAGTTGTAGAATTGTTGTATGATTGTAAGTGCAATGTATTGCACAATTGATTGTCTATTAAATTTTAAAAAATTGTTACAGCCCGTTTTCATACATTGCTCTTACACTTTCATATTTTCATCAATGTAGGTAAGAAATGCAAGGAAAATATTATAGTAATTATTTCATTAAAAACATTAATTATCTGCCTAAGTTTTTTTTTATCTAACATATTTCTTTCATCAAAACAAAAATAACAAAGGAATAACTTTATTACTTAATTATTTAATTATTAAAAAGGAGTCGGAAGAAAAGTGATATGGTAATAAAGCAGTGATAAATCATTGGATAGCTTGAGGAAGTAAATTTACACAGTACTAATTAGCAATATTATTTATAACTATTTAAATAAATTAATATTAAATAATTAATTTATTTAATTAACGTATTTTGATTTATAAAGTGGTGAATGATTTTTCAATTGCTTGAAAGAGCGAAACAAATTGAAAAAATAAAATCTGAAATTATTTATACCTAAGCAATTTATTAGTGCATTGATTCTAAAATTATTTTAACCTTAGGAAAAAAAAATCATTGAATATAAAATTTAGATTTTTCGTTTGTTTAAAAAATAAATTTGGGTTTTGCATTTAAAATTTTTTGAAATATATAGTATAATAATTGACTCTTTTAATTTCAAGGTCTAATAATTGATTTTTATTGACATAAATAATCGTAAATAATCGCATTAATTTTTTTCTGTCTAACCACAGAAATAATGCTTTAAAATTTCCTACTTAGGTGTAAAAATTTAATAGTTAATATAACTTGCAAACGAGTGTGGCAAATGAATCTTACACCAACAAAATTATCCACCATAGACGATGCGAAGTAGTTAAAGAGAGCTTCAAAAAGGCATGTGAGCTTTTTTTATTATGCATAACATAATTGAAATTCAAAATTTTAAGCATGCGAATTAAGCTCTCAAGCAGATGTAAGCTACATTTTGATCTGTAATTTCCTACTTGTAAGCTTACAAATAGGAAATGAAATATGTACATCAATCTAAAAAAGTGCATATTCGCAATAAGACGTTTAGTGGTTTTAAAATGAATTATTTAAAAATAAAAATGTATTTTGTTCAAAGAAAAATTAAAATTTTAGCACACTGTTGGACCACAATGTTCTTTCTGTAAAGCTCTTATTATTACTTACCTTTAGTTACGTCAAAAGCGTTTTCGGAATTATGCCTGCATGTCTACGATAGCTCAAGAAAAACAACGAGTTAGATGGATGAAATTTTATATGTAGAGTTTACAGCAAAGTAGCGGATTTCTATAAAATTTGCCTTTCTTTAAGCATATGCCAGATGATACTTAAACATGATTTTATCATTAGATCTAATTCCAGTTTTGTACCAAATACTTCTTAATTTGTGCATTCTAATATATATGAAAGTACCATCTCACAAATATATTTAGGTAAAGGAAATTCAATCTTATTAGTAAAACTATATATCTGTATCAATTTAAGACCTCATCAATTGAAAAAGTACATTTAAACTGTAATCTCGATTTCCATTATTACATTATTGGGCACTGAATGCATTGTATTTTGTATATATACGACATAATCAATGTCGGAACATTCTTTGCACGTTTTACTGATTTTTAAAAATCTTGAAATGATATACATAAATACCATAACAAAGTTTTTTTACAGTTTTTTTTAGAAGAAGAAATATTTTTGTTCAATAATTTTCCATCTTTTAAAATTGCATTTCCGAATTATTTTCTTCGTAGAAAGTAAATAAATGCGGGAAATTTAATGTTTAGAAATGTAAACGTCGTTGAGAGAAACGGAGGAAGGAAATGAATCATCCATTTAAGCTTGTGGCTCATTCGGCACAATAAAATTTTGACGGCAATGTTTTCGTAAGGGGTATGGATATTTTTTTTTCTTTTGAAATTGACGAAATGGACTATGATTTTTAAACTTTTTAAATGGTGGATAAGTTCAAGTATTATTTTACAGACCCGAATTGCTCCTAATCTTAATTTCTATATATTAAACGCCCCTTTTCATAAAGGCAGAGGAAATCACAGATTATTTCTTTGAATATTTCCTCTTCATAGAAAAATAGCTGCTACTTCAAAACAATAATTTAAATCCTTACTACTGAACCTATTAGTTAATTCAAACAATTTTCTTTTTAAGCAAATCGGGTAAGAGCGTTAACCTTCCAATCATGTTTGGTTTCATTTTTTAAAAACGATTAAATATCTTTAATTTTGAATTATTTAAGTTTGTTTGCGTTCACTTCTGAGGCATTTTAATTTTCAAAACCTCAAGGTTTTATTTATATTTTAAGTGAAATTAAAACTAACGGATGCAGTTAAACGAAAATTCTTGTGCGAACCTGGTCAATAACATCTTCCGGTGCTATATTTTGTAGAGAAAAAAATTAAGCATATTTAATTGGCAAACAAAAGGTAATTATCTGCAAAACATACTATAGTTTGTTAACATTTTATTTATAAATAATGTTTTAATATTTTTTTTTCAAATTAAAAGAAAATATTTTTATTAATAGAAAGGAACTAAAATAAAGCTACAAAATGGTTTTCTCCAAATGTTAAAACTTTTTTATCCTTCAGTTATCTGCCATGTTAGGGGGCCTGAATATTAAAACATCTTAAGGTGGCAAAGCCCTTTGTAAATGATATTTGAACATAATAATATCAAAACTACTTCGGGATAATTCTAGATCATAATTAAGTAATTTTTAAGTATATAAATTTGTAAGATATATCAAATTTATGTAATAATCGCAAGAATACGTTGATTAATACTGACACAATCTTTCATTCAACATAAATTATTGACATTTTAAAACATTTCATCTAAATTGTTTCATGTTGTAAAGGTAAAGATCTTTCTAATCGACCTTTCCTTCGTTTTCTGTTGAGCTACGATTTATACGCTTGTGTCTCAGTAAAAATATGCCATTTTAATATTTTCAGAAATTAATTCTCCATTAATTTATTTCGTTTTCGATCCCATATCAATTACGCCCTTTACTATCTCATTTAAAAAACTGATTTTAGGATTTTATGCTCTTTATAATTATGAATTATAAATTTAAAGAAAAACAATTTGAAAAATAATAAAAATAAATGTCATTATTTTAGAAGACTAATGAAAGTAATATTTTGAATTAATAAATTAATCTCAGCAAAGATGAAAGGATAAAGGTAGATTCCTTTACATTAAAATTACCATCTGACCACATAAATTTGGTGTTGGAAATAACCAAAAATAGAGCTTGAAAATCACTTTTCAATCTCCTGATTTCTAAATAATTTTACTTATCCATAAATCTCATAGACAAAAATTGTTGGTGAGACGCTAATTTGGCAAATTGGATTGATTTTCCTACCTTCAATATTAAGATTATTATAGCAAAATAAAATTTTTCTCAGCCAACTACTTCTACCCATTTTGAGCTAGATGGGCCAGTTACGAACTCATCTGAAGTTTTTACATTTCTAACAAGTTAAAATTAAAACGAAATTACTGCAGTTCACAAGATAAAATGGTCAAAGCGATAACATGCATAACTTTATTTTACTTTAAAATGTTGTTTTAGAAGGTATAACAAAAGTTAAAATTGCAACTGCCAAGAAAAATTTCAATGTTCTGAATAAGCGTAGGGTAAACTCAATAATCCTTGTGTATTAACAAAGTCAAACGAATAAAATAAGGCTTATTTTTTAATCCCCAGAACGATCTCAAACTCTCTGGTAAAAGAAGGATTCTTTTCGGCAGTCGTCTTTGGTTGTAATTGAACATCTATCTTTTCAAAAAAAAAAAGTTCGAATCCTGATATAAAAAGAGGTGACAATTCTGGCAAAAATTTATTCTAAGCGTCTTCAAACAAACTTAAAAAAGTTAATGGCTCATCATCCGAAAAATGAGGATTGTCTAGTAATTATTTTTTTATATTTTTTAATGCCTTTAGGAAAAACTTTATGTAACATTTTTCTCCTTTTCTCACAAAAGAAAAAAGAATTTTTTTATTCGAAATAAATGCTTTGACGCGAAGATTCTCATCTCTGATGTGGTTTACTTAACACTTAATAAGCTAGACAGCAGTTAAAATGTTATGGATCACAGGAAGTTTCGTATAGCTTCATATTTTATGAACTATTTCAAGTACGTGATTGAATGCATGCGATTATTGCGTTTTCGACAATCGTTTAATTCAAGTGAACATTTTTCATTTTCTCAAACATGCGAATAGACTGAAAGAATAACTTATTAATTCTACAAATAAAAATTTCATATTTAAATAGGATTATATATATATATATTTACGGAATCATGAAATTGTGACTAGAAGATATTGTACGTGGAAGCATATACGTAGGAGTAATTTTTAAACTTGAAATAAATTTTATAAAGTCATTTATTCTTTTCTTTTATGCTCATTGAATGTATTTTAATAATATTTTCAAAAATTAAACTATCAACAAAATATTTTTAAATATTTTGATACATTAATATATTTTTATATATATTATATATCAAATAATATAATGAGTTTACCAATGTAATGAGTTTTAACTTCAAAATCCGTTTAATATTACAAAGTTTATACAATCTGAATATAAATCATCGTGAATCTGGATTTTTTCGTATTAGTGCTCTACGCAACGACTGCTGGATAAGTTTATGTTTGGTAGCGTTTTAACACTTTCGGGTGACCTTTCTGCATCAAAAGATTTAATTGTGCATATGAATTGAATTACTAAGACCTAACAATATAAGAAGCCTTACTTGAAGTATTACTAATTGGGTTTCTTCCGACAAATTATATACTGTGAATAATTACTATGAATAATTCATTATGAAAATAAATGAATTATTCATAGAATGATTAATAAATGAAATCGAACTGAAAATTATAATTGCATTTTACATCTTATTTCTTAAAAAGGAAAGTTTTAAATACGAACTTTCTTTGAGGTAATCACTATTCACCGTAATTTCTATTTTTTAAATATGGATGTAAAGTCAAGTTCACCAACTGAGAAAGTGCTTTTTGGTATGCTTCGATCAGAATAATTTGAATGCAGAGGAATGGTGGTCAAAATAGATTAAATCTTAATTTAAATAAAATTAAAAACAGTTTTTAAGCTCTAATTTGAAACGCAGTTGCACAAATAAATTTTATGTAAGATTTTTCTATCATATTATTTTACTCTTAACAGTAGAAATGATAGTGAACACAATTAAAAATTGCATTTTATATCATTTCAATGCGTGAAAATTTATAGGCTAATACTTTAAAAAATGTATAAAAACTGTTGTAAAATATACTCAAAATCTGTTAAAATTCGAGAAAAAAAATGCAACGAAATGAAACTATCAGATGAAAGCTCCTTTTTTAAATTCTAATTATGTAAAAATAGCCTTTATGCAAGAACATGGTCCGAAGTTATTACGGAAAACTATTTTGATTATCTTTTAAAATTAAATTAGATTTTTGAGCCTTTTCCTATCGAGTACCTAACAGTCAAAATAACTATGCATCAAGTGTGATAGGAATACGTCCTACAATAAGCCTTGTAGAATCGTCTGATTATTTCAACCAGTTCATCGAATTTACGGTGTGGTCAGCATGAAAACGTTATCATGTAAAAAAAGACGACTGAAATGACGTGGTCTTGAACAGACGATTGAAAAAGAACAAAACTCTATTAGTAAATAAATCAGCTATGTTCAGAACAGGAAAATTTCGCATCAAATCACTAAAAATGCATAAAATATTTAAATTAATTACAGTAATGCATGTCAGACTAAGGATTTTTATCAATTTTTTTTATCTTCAAAATTCTAAAAAAGATATTTTTTTACTGTTAACTTTATAAAAAAGAAAGAAACTTCATTATAGGCCATGATGTAGAAACTTTGAGCCATATTTTTAAAATTTGTTACAGTTGACGAGGAATTTCCAAATTATGCTTACAAGACCTCTAAATGTTCTGGTCGCTGAATTATATAACTGAATTCTACATAATACATATAAACTAATAATCGCGTATTAAGACAAAAGTTTCTGTAGATTAACAATAACCAACGGAAGATGAAATATTTTTATGTAGGATATCGTCTTCATAATAACATTTGTATTTATTCACTTCTAATATATATTTTAAGTGATTCGTTTCACAGTAGTTTCTTTAGCGAAATATTTTTAAGCTTCAAATTTTGTTAAAAGTGGAAATTATGATAGTGCGATTAATACAAAGACATTTTTAATGAATCCAAACTTTTTATTTTATTAATCATTATTGTTGTTATTTAATTATTAATTATTAGTTATTATTATTGAATTAGGATTATTATTATTGAATTTGAGTACTGTAAACAGAATGGCTAGGAATTTAAGTTTTATGTGCATTACAAAATATTTTTCGAAATCGGTGTAATAACTTAAATAATAATTCAACAGAAATTTCTCCGATTCAACATATTCAGTTTTAGTTTTGTTTTTAAAAGGATTTAAGTGACGTCAATAATAATATTTTGATTCGGTCCATAAATATACTTAAAAAATTATGAAGTTTATAAATATATGACTAAATTTGGTTTAGTCCTTTTTGGACACACCAAATTTTAAATAAATTAATGAACGTTTCTGTATTTTGTTATCAACTAAGACATATTAAAAAAGTTTTGAAAGTTAAGTTTTTTGGAAATCAACAGTTTCATAATTTTAGGGCAATCAGTCTTGAGAAACCCGGGTGCTGATTGGAGAATTTTCTTTGAGAAGATCGATGGAGAATTTAAAGTTATGTGTTTTTATTGAATAGTGATATTTAAATTTTCATAAATCAGTCAGTTTTAGCAATTGATTTATATTAGAGTGCAGCTCTTTTTATTTAAAATATTAATATACAATTTTTAAATGTGATTCCCAGAGCAAAGGATTTACTTAAAATTCGTTATTTATTTGAGCATTTATTGAACCAAGTTATATGAAACATAATCTTTTACCATTTGATATATTTTAACAGATGTGTATTTGTTACTAAATATTTATAAATAAATTTGAATGGGCTCTAATTTGAGTGGGTATCCTATTTGCATCAAAATTTTTTTGCCTTAAAATAAAAATGATTTATTGGATAAATAATATAGATAATGTAAAAGATCATAGAATAACTTTTCTTGGATTTATTTTTAAGGAAGTATTATATTTCTTATTTGTTTTATTTCTTAACAGTTCACATGCTGAAAATTATACTTTTTCAGACTTAATTTCCAGTAAGAGTTAGTTTATTTTTTATTTGAACTTTTATTAAAGAGATAGCAACGCTTTGATAAAGGCTAGTTTTTTCCCACATAAATGTCAAACCAGGTCGTGCAGGTTAAATTTTATTTTTATTTTCTGCAGAACACGTTGTTGAAAAATATGATGAAAATATTTTTTTAAAAATTCATAAAAATAGAAAATTAATTTTAAGTTAGAAACACTGATATTATTAAAAAGATTTTTTTTATAAAATTCTTAATCAAAAAATATTTTTTGTGCGATAATATTTTCGTAAATTATAACAAAGAAAAAAAAACCAAAATTTTACTTAGTTTTTAATAGCCTCGAAGGGCTATTACAAATTAATTTTTGGCTATCAACTCTTTCTATAATACAGATGTACAACAAAAGGCTTAGAGAAGACAGATATAACAAACAGTTCAAATCTTGCTAACAAATCTTAGCAAAAGTTAAAAGGCAATAAAAATATACAAGACATGTAGATAACAGAGAACATAACAGAAAAAAATATTTATGCTTACAAATATCAAAGGAAACAGATAAAAATATATAAATATAAATAAAAAATAAACAGAAAATATACATTATAATATAGAAAATTTCTCTGGGAACTAAAGGTCAGTATTCCTATTTCAGTAACAATAGTTTATAGAATTAAAAGAAATAGAGTAGAAAAGAATTATATAAAAATATTAAAATGCATAAACAAAGTTTATTAAAAAGTGAATAAATGACAATGGGATAGAATAAAACAATAACAATATTAAGCAAAACATTTTTATAGTAGGGATTACATAAACACATTAGATTGTAATACTCAGTGGCAGTGTGGGAGTATCATTAGTTTTATTTACAAACTAGCCACCTTCGTCGACCAGCTGGTTCGCCATGAGTAATGGGTTCTAAAATTTTCAATTAAATCACATATTCATTTGATATAGATATTGCAAACGATAATAGAAATATGCCATTAAGTCGGGATTCCAATGCATATCCTGTCTAAATTCGATCAGGTTTACCGTAAAGAAGATTTATTGAATTAATGATTTAGATATTGCAAACAATCATAGAAACCTTTGCTTTGCATTTATTTTTTTAGAAAAAATCACATTTTATATTTTTTTTATTTTATCCAGTCACGTGTTAAAAGTATCATTTATTTAGATTTAATTTGCGATGATAGTTTTTTTTTTAATTCGAACTTCCGGCATTCTTTTATTTTATCCAGTCACGTGATAAAAAGATGGTTAAAATATTTCTTTAAAAATTTGTTAAAAATAGAAGCTTACGTTATAAATTAAAAAACTGATACCGTTAGAGAGCTAATTTTTTTATCTTTAAATTGATATAAAAATCATGTTTGTGCAATAATATTTTCGGAAGTTATAGCGGAAAAACGTCGAAATTTCGCTTAAATTTTAATTAATTCAAATTCTAATTAAAAATTTGAAAAAAGGGCTCCGAGGTGCACATTCCGAACTTCCAAGGTATACATGTACCAAATTTGGTAGTTGTAGGTCCAATGGTCTGACCTGTAGAGCGCCAACACACACACACACATTGAGCTTTATTATAAGTATAGATGTGAAGGCATTCTGCAAAACAGACGAAAGTGGTTTTGTAAAAAATAAAATCACACAGGTCAATCCGACATGGAAACGCCAAGTTTTTGTTGAAGAATTTTCCTGCAATCCTGCATATGTAAGCAACGAAAAAGAAGCTTTTTATTCTGAATTTCCCTTCAAAGAAATCACGCAGGTGTGTCAATGGAATCGTTTAAATGTTTACTAAAATTTAAATGATCTGTAAGAAATTGAGTTAATTTAAAAGAGCAGAAGAAAAAAAAGTCATGCCTCAATTTATAGTTCGGCATTAAAGGGTCACTTATAATACTTCAGTAAAGAAAGAAATGCAAGAAAAACGAATAGCATCTGTAATTTTTAAAAAAAATAATGTACATTAAAGAAAATGTATAATTTATTGTAAAAGTAATGAAATTTCGTTCCAATTCAAAAGAATGCTTTTTTTCCCTTTCCTGTCTATTCTTGAAGAAGCTTTATATTTTTGGACGCGTTTGAAAAATCGCATCGTATTAAGATTTGAGTTTTACTATTTTATATTTAAACGATAAATCAATGCTACTGAGATTTTATCAAACATAAGACTGAATCAAATTTCTAATCAGATTTCAGTAGGTAACATTACATTTGGCAGTGCAGCAAAAACAAGAATCCGTTTAAGGTGAAACTGTTCCAGGTCATTGGGAATTCAGCCAATAGATATATCTGGGCATATTTTATTCAAACTGAGACACGCTGAGAAACGACTAGGTTAAAAAATAAAATTACCACACGATTGACTCTTTAACTACATTCGAGCACATGATGATTATACCTCTGAGGGACGCCACTTAAAAGAAAAACGCACGTTAACACGCCTAACTCATAATCACTTTCGCAGTTAGCTCTTCTATGAAACGCTTCGAGCATAACCAAAACTATTAAACTAAATGGTGACATTTACCTTTTCCAAACCACATATGTGAGAAATGAAAATAAAAAAAAAGAGGAACAGTAATGCTATTCGGAAGAAATGACGCTTAGCGCTGACAACACCTTCTCGTTTAAACACATCGTTTGCCCCCGTGGCAGGCGGCCATTTGATGCTTAAAAAATGTGTTGGAAGCGAATGAAAATGGAATATAACGAACTAAGTACAGACTGAAAGATCATATAAGTTGATAATGATATTCGCCTCTATTTTTGATGGAGATTTAACATCAAAGATACTTGATTCAGTTAAATGTATTTGAATATATAATAAAAGCTAAATATACAGAGAGATGAACTCAGGATCCTTGACCCTTTGGGATACTAGACCAGTGATGGTTTCCTCAAACTGGAAAACAACTAACAGAATGTTAGCAGCCTCACTGCTTGGAATTCGAATAGACAGTATATAAAGAGATATTTATCATTCCCGTTCTGAGAGATATTATAGGAGTCTTTGAATGAATGGGCTTTAAAAGATCCAATGCAATTTAACAAATTTTGTTCATTACTGAATTTTATCTTTATTCTTAAACATAAGCTTCATTCGAATGGTTTTTAACATATGCCTATGTGTTAACTATAGTCAAGCCTATCATTATGCGGTAGATAGGGAACGCGTAAAAGAAATCGCACGAAAAATATTTCAAAACTTCATTAGCAGCTCTAAAATATAATCATTTAGAATATATGAAAGAGATTTTTTAATACGATGAAAGGAAATCACATAAACAAAAGTCTCACTTTGAAAATTTGTCCAAGTTTAAAGTATGAATGTATGTATTAATCGTATGCTAGTGACCGGTATCATTCGAAGGATAAATTTCTACATTGGTGGTACTTATTGAAAACTATGACAGAAAAAACATCAATTGTTGAGGGATGGCAAAGAAAACAAGAGTGAATTACGATCATTTCCTACACAAGTTCAGCAAGTGAATTACGATCATTTCCTACACAAGTGAAATACTTAGTGACACACACACACACACACACAAACACATAAGTTGCGCCAGAACCTACACACACACACACACACACACACACACACACACAAGTTGCGCTAGAACCTGCTGAATCCAGTAGTTTTATAGAATGCGAATTAATTTATTATAGAATTAATTCTATATATTACTCGCCATTTGGCAACAGTTCACAAATTCAGATTAAATGCTTGCGTAAAGTCAGATCTAAATTACAACAAGCCAGTAAAATGTAACTTCACAGTTTTTGTCTTATAGCTGCTGATGAAGAATGCAATTAAAATAATTTAATTTTTTCTTTTAGAAATGAATGTATCTATGAAATTTTATTATCAGTAGAAGCACATAATTAAAAAGCATGAAAGCTGAGATTATGTAGCGATTCTAAAAAATCACTTTGGAATTCTTGGAGGTTGGTGAGTAAAGTGAATCGTATTTTAACTCGGTGGTATATTTAAAGGTATTCAGTTGTACATTGTTGTATTCATAAATGATGCCGCAATTAGTCGACAGCCTTGTTTTGCATTCGGGCTATGGGGAAAATAGGGAATGAAAAATTGTTGTTGAACAACATTATTCCCCAAGTCATAATCCCCAGAACTGAGACTAAGATCCCCAATATTTCTAATTTCATTCTGTAGATGTAAAATTTGAATCAAAGAAAGTAAAAAAATCCAGATTTTGCACATTTTATTTTCTATGACTTATTTATGTGTTAAAAATGTACTTATTTATGTATGCAATTTTTAAAGTTAGCTGTGAAATATGTATTTGTGAGAATATTTAATTTCTATTTTGCAAGCAATTATTTTTCAGAACAATGAATAAAGCATCTCATCCAATCAATACTCTTAATAAAGTCACCTGGTAGTTAGAGCTTTAATTTGAGATTTTGCCAAAAAAAAAAAATGACTCTATTATTTTGAAACTTATGATGATTCTACATAGATTATCTAAATGATTTAACTCAATAAACATTTCCAAGGATCGAAAAATTTGCCTTTGGTTGCAGTCTAAAATGGCAGTCTCGTAAGTTTACCCTTATTTTCATGTAATTATTGAATAAATGAAATATAATGTGTTATTGAATTTCATAAGATTTTTTATTCTCTTCATTAAAATGCGAGGAATTTCTCATATCCTTCGTTTTTCTTTCATGAATCGCAAGAAAATTTATAAACCTAACGGTAGATAACTGAAGACCTTAATGACCATTGTAGCTATATACTGTTATTTCTTCAAAACTAAAGAACGTCTTATTTAAATGCTAGCTGCTTTTGTCCAGCAGATAATTCGTTAGGACATTTATCGCTAAAATTTTCAGTTGAATATTTCATGTAACGTGGTCTTTTAATTGCTTTTTTAGAGAAATATTTTTAAACATCAAATTTTTATAAACATATATTTGATATTATTATAAAAGATTTCCAATGCTTTATTCACTGTATCTATGAATCGCTCTAATTTTTTGTCAGTTCCCACAATATTTAATCAGATAAAAGATTTTATTATTTATTAGATTTATTCGCTGTTCTTTAAATCAAATAAAGATATTTGGTTTAAGTTTATATAAGTTATGTTAAGTTTATAACAACCTAATATCTTTATTTGATTCTTTTAACCAAATAACGATATTTGATTTTAAAAATAAATGTATAAAAATTGAATTCTTCAGTATTGAAGTTTATGCGTACTACAGAATATTCTTTTAGTTAATACAATAAGCTAAAGTATTATTCAGATAACAATTTTCTCTGATTCATAATAAAATTCAGTTCCCAATTTTACCTTAAAAAAATTTAAATGATTAAAGGAATATTTTATTTTAGTCAATAAATGAACCTCTGAAAATAATTACGAAGTCTGAATTTTATGCAGTGCCTTCTATGCTAAGAATTAACCTTAGTAAAATAATCTCGACAATCTAGAATTTCGGTCCTCTAAAATAAAATATAATCGTGTTATACGGTTTTGAATATCATTATTTTAGGAAAGTAAAAAAAATTCATTATTTTTACTCAATTAGCCATATAGAAATTCTCTGCGCTTCAGATGAAACTGCCAAAAATTACTCAAATTTTATAAAAAAAGCGATATTTATATTCGGTAACTCAATTTATTTTAGTCACAAAAGAGTGAAAGCTTTTTAATTTATTTATTAGTACTTCAAGAATATTTAATAAAATTAAACTCACTGGGAAAAGGGTTTGTATGAAAATTTCGAATATATAACTCATCAGAAAATTTTTTGCGGGCAAACTACATAAAATATAATAATTTATTTCATCTAGTCCTTTTTTATTGTATGTATATATTAAGTAATAAAATGACAGATAATGGCTATTAGGCTGATTAGAGTGGATAACCTATATACATTAAACCATGTATGTTCTTAAATAAATCTGAATTATAAGAATTAATAGCATAACTGTATTAAAATTTCACAAAAAACTTTTTTTCGCATTCATTTTTTTTGAGAAAATATAATATTTCTTATTTATTTTATTTCATAATTGCGCGTACAGAACAATTCACTTTTCTTGGTTTACTTTGTAGAAAGAGTTATCTTAATATTTCAGTTTGAATTTTTGTCAACCAACCAAAAATCAGCTTTTACCAGCAACGCGCTGATATAGAAGCTAATTTTTCCATTCACTTATAAAATTATCGTGCAAATTAAATTAAATTTTTATTTTTTGTATAAAGAATTACTGAATAATATGATTAAAATATTTTTTTAAAAAATCGTCAATAATAGCAATTTAACTTATATGTTAGAGCATTTATATTGATGAAAAGATAATCTTTTGAATTTTGATATGATGTAAAAATGCTTTTATGCTATAATATTTTTCGAAAAATACAATAGAAAGCCTCTAAATTGTGATTAATTTTTAATTAATTCAAATTCTAATTAAAAATTCAAAAATAATCACTCTGAGCTACATACACACACACTTCCTATTTATTATATGTAAAGCTTCATTAAGCTGGTTCTCATTGTCTCTTTTGAAGATCCATTCAAATTTTTCTTTCGCAGTTGAATTATTGCAAACAAAAATTCATGCTCTCTAATTATGAGAATAATGTTGTATACATTTTATCGTCACTTTTTTATTCATTGAGCTTTAATTCAGTAGCTATTAATATAATAAAATTAGAAAAATAGATATATTACATTCAAGAAGTTGCAGTTCACAAAACCTTGAATTTAAAGTTAAAAATTTATAAAAAATTCTTTTAAAAATCTAAGAGCATATATATTTCAAATCTCTGAAATTCTATCACGATAAGATTTTAAAATAAAAGAATCGAATTATTTTTAATTATTTTACTTTAACAATGTAGCATGCTGAAAACTTCGATCAGTTAGTTCGATCCATATAGGAAAAACTAGCTTTGCAAATCGAAATTTAAATCAGATTTTCTACTATTCGACGAGTAAATTTAAAAATTCCGTAGAAGATGCCATTTGTTATGTTTAGCTAATTTTTTTTAAAGAATAAATTTAAAAAAATAATGCATCAGTGTTATGAAATATATTTGATTCTTCAAGAAAAATAAAAACTTTAATGCTTCAGATTATTAATGAGCTTAGTCTGCCTTCCAGTGAAATTATTTCAAAAAAGCTTATAAAAATGTTTAAAATAATCAAATGATTAAATATTTTAATGGATCGAAAATAGGAAAGAAATCATAATAAGTTAAATAATTTTTCAGATAAATTTTGATTTTTTTTGTTTACTACAAAATATCACAATACAAATAAAGACGATTAAAATTATTTTATGAGTATCTGCTTTGACTTTGTTTTTCCAAAATATATTTTAATATACAATGAAATTTTCTGTTTTCGAAATAGACAGTCTTTGGAAAAATAAAAAAGTAAAAATAATTTGCTATCAAACATTTAAACTGTTTATAAATAGTTTTCAGTGAATTTAAAACATTATTTGGAAAGAATTTCAAATTTTATACTTAGATAATGACAACTAAGTTGAAATACAATTACAAACCATTCTAAGGAACAATTTTGATTTTCTTTTCCTTTTAAATTATTATATATTTGGGTTGTTTTGCAGATAAAAGTGTTATTTTTTATATAAAGCTGATCGTCTATTCCATCTAATTATAATATAAAGCTCAACATGAATTTAATTTAAAAGTAATTTTTTTAAACATCCAAAAATAGCCAGTTAACTAAAGTGCGTACAGTTCTTTATAGATTTTTAAGTTGTTCCCTCCAAGTGAAAAAGCTGATATTTTTTTAGTTTGACTTTTGTAAAAACAGGAGTATCAAAATCCCACCTTTTAAGCCTATTTTAAATTTTGCAACTTATTTTTTATTTTATCTCCCAACCACTTAAATATACTATTTTAGAAAATTCCTTATCAACATTTTTAGATGAAAGGGATTTGAGTAATAATGTAAGTAGCATTTGATATTTTTAATCGTCTAAACTACATGGTGGGTTTTAACTCCTAATATGGAAATGGTTATGAATAAGTTATCATGTTTTTTTGCTTATTTATAAATTTAAAATAGCCTCATTGTATAGTATACATGATAAAATATAAATGTTTAGCATTATTTTTTTTGTTGTTAGATAGATGTTTAGGTACATACTGTTCACTTTAGTTTAGTAATCATATTCATAGAACTGATTTAACGAATTTCCAGTCTTCAGTCACGACATTTTCATATCCATCATAAGAAACTGAATGTTTCTGTTCTCAGAATTTTATAAAACGCTACTGAATCTTATAACATCGAGATTTTTATTTCGGTTTTCAAACAACTCGCTCTCTGTTTCTTTAAATATCGCTGCAGTCATTTCTAAAAACCAGCTCTCTTTCTTTATTATTTTATAAATAATAGAGTTTATTACATTCCTTTGCAAAACCAATTCTTAACTCAGAGTATATTTTATATACTTGAAAAATTAAGAACAAAGGAACCAACTGTAGAACACTAAAGTGCATAAATTGAAATCATTGCAGGGTGACCACTTAACTCATTAAAACCATAAAAGCAAATCTTGATATGTGATAAAATGAGTAATTCTTGTGAACAAATCAATGAGCAATTAATGAGCAAATCTTGATATAATAATAAATGGAAAATTCAAAGATTTACCATTACTTTCCAAATAAGTTTAATTGGCATTCGTTGTGATAAGATTGACGTTTTGAATTGATATTCAGCTTAAATGGGTTTTATTAATTAAAAATGATGCTTAGAATTGGTGAAAAAGGATAGAGTCACTTCAGCCAAATAATTTTTATTGCCTTAAAATCAACCAATTATCAAGAATTACAGAATTCTCAGATATTTCAACCAATAAGTCGTGGAATCTTGGACTTTTACTTCATATTTATTTGATTAAATTTTAAGTTGTCAATTTCAGCACGAATGTATGAAGCCAAAAATTTTCAGAACCTAGGTAACCAATTTAGAATGAAATAATGAAATTTGTTGTTATAAATAACTTAACTGTTAATGGCTGGAGCTCGTTCTTCTATGCAATAGAATCTACAAATGTTTATAATCATTGAAGTCACTTGAATAAGAATCTACTTTTGAAAAAAAATCAAAGTTTAAATTTAACACATTTGCTACAAAATCAAAGTTGAAAATGTATGCTAAAACTTGAAATTATTTGGAAAAATTTTATACTATTCAAAAATCATTCTTCTTATAAGCTCTGGTAAAATCAACAGGTCTTCCAGCGTAGCTTTTTCACTATTTGACAACAACCCAAAACTATAAAACTTTACAACCAGCACTTGAGCATCGGTTGAAACAATAAACGACCTGTTTATTTTCCAAACTCCATAATTACCCTCAGCTTTTCTGGATTTTATGTCTACCTTTAGACCTTCGGGCCATTTTTTGAGGCAGAATTTTTCAATGCCAAAGATTCGTTTCTCTCTGCTGGTCTTCTTTTTTATTTTGTGAAATGTAGCCTGTTATTTCTATTACCTTTCATATAAATGTGAGCTTCTTTCAAACTATTACCTTTATTCATCTGTAGTCGGAGCACGTCTTAGTCAGCACAGTTCCCTGTAATTGATTTTTCGACTCTGGAACATCATTGTGTGAGGTCAAAACAAGAAAATATAAATTTTTGTTATTTGCCATTTACTGTGGGTGCCATTAGTATGCTTAACACCTTCTAAGGAATGGCCCTGTCTTAAGCTAAATGGGCGTTGAAAGCGCTTGATCAAAGAAAATAATTTTTAAAAAATCAGAAAAGGCATACTAATAAAATTTTAGAACTAAGTGGCATAAAAAGTTACTGAGATAAAAAATAAACTAAATAAATATTTTTAGCAATAAGACACTGGTACAGAATAAATAAACACAACGGAATTCCAAGGAAATAGTAAGGAAAGCTAATTCAAAATTTATTTTTACTTAGTCACTTCACATCAAATTGTTATGGAATTTGGGCATTAATTCTTTTTTAGTTAAAATCAGGTTAAAATCTTTTCAGGCATTCATTTCACCCTCATAGAAAAAATGCGTCGGCATATTTTAAATTTGGAATCCATTTGCATGAAGACAAATGATGGGATTAACAGCACAACTTAAGATTGACTGAAATTGGATAGTAGAGGAAGCGATGAAATATTTTTATCATGTGACTGACACCCTTCTTTTATTTTATAGGAATAATTTTATTAAGATAATTGTTGAGACTTGAAGAGCAGAAAACAATCAAAATTTCTAATAAATATATTCTTCTGTTTTTGTAAGTTATTTTATAAATTTTGCAATGCTATTTGTTTCATAGCAGATTAAGGGAAGGCGAACTCTATTAAACGTATTTACGAATTATTCATTTAGAATAACGAACTTTTTTTATACATATGTATTAAAATATAAATACGCCAAATATCTCCAAAAAGTTATTTAAATCGAACTATATTATTTTTTATAAAATTTAAAATGTATTAATTTTAAAAATTTTAAAATATTCCTCAAGATTTCACTATTATTTTTTATTTATTACTCTATGTGAATTTTTCAAGAAAAAAATGAAGTAGTAATTCTAATTGAAAGTTATTTGTTTAGAAATATATTTTTATTCTCAGCCTTAAATTTTCATAAAAATTTTGCGTTTTGCAAAATTAAAATTGACTTTTAACTACCTAAAAGAACTTGGAATTTAAAATGTATATGCAGTTATTTGTTTTTATATCTCTGCAATATCTGTATGTTTAATAGATATCTTCCTCATCAGTTTTATATAATCTCTTCAAAAATTAAGTCTCCTGGAGCATTTAAAAGCTATTTTGATCTAATTAAAGCATCGTTTTGGCAAAAAGTTATTAAAATTATATTTATTCCTTTACACTGTTATTGAACTATTGATTTAGCAGTTCGATTTTAGTTTGAATAAAAGCGTATATTTTGGTAATAAAACAATAAATAAAGCATTTTATATTTTTGTCATTTATTTTGCTTATTCCTAAATTCACTGTCCCCTGATCAAAGTAAGTACAATATAATTATCTTATTACTTAACAAAAAAGGCTAAAATATCTTAAATATCAATAAAATAATGTGAATTATAAGTATTATAAAATAAGACGGATTTTTCATTAGAAAAAGCAAGATTCAAATTAAGCTCAGGCAATACCACGCATACAAATATACATGGTTTATGAACGAACAAGGATAATTTTTTCTTGACAACTGTATAGATTTCTTAATTTAATAGTCAGTTTACTTTTTTGTATTTCTAAAAATATAAGCACAGAAAATTAAAATCGCTTTCATGATCCATAAATCCGCTTTTATACCATCTATTTTATTCTGCAGTTATTGGCTAACGAATATGAATTGGGTACGCTTAAATAAGCATTATATATGTACTCATACATCTTTGATAATCAAAATGCATCTATCCTTAAATACAGGATAATGAGAATCGAAAAACAAGAAATCTCTCCTTTTTTTCAATAAAAATAGAAACATAGATTTATTATCAATTAAACATGCAATATAAATGAATCAATTACTATGTGAATAGAAAAATAGATTACGATCTAAGCACCTCTAAATAAAATTTTGAAATTATTTCATTTTTGAATGAAATAAGAAATATATATATATATATATATATATATATATATATATA